>WYDF02105335.1:0-10521 GCA_009867245.2 Adranes taylori
TATGGTAATGTATGGGGCAGAGGTATGGGCGGTAAGAGAGAGAGAAGAGATTGAAAGAAGGATCGGGAAATACTTAAGAGGATTTTGGGAGTGGATAGGTCGACCCAGGCGGAGAATGTCTTACAGGAGCTCAAGAGGTACAAGTGCTGGATAAAAGGGGTAAAGAAGATGGCAAAATACGAAATAGAAAATAGAGTAAAATATGTTCAAACCAAACTTATATTATTTTGAAATCAATAAAATATTATTTTAGAGTTGTGTGTAAGTACTTGAAGTTCGATTTTACACAATAAAATATCGATTTATATTGTCTTTATATTAATAAGAACGCCAATTCGTTGATATAAATAAAAGTACATAAAAATACATAGTAACTAAAATGTTAAATGCCACCTTTATACATCTATCTCTCTTCAATATTTCCTCTCTCTTGAGTTGTACGCTTTTTTCTGTAGCTATGTGTGCGCTAGTCACTATCCAGTTAGTATTATATATGATCTAAGCTAGCGTTAGATAAAAAAGACTGTACAAAATTAAACGTTTTATTTACATTCAAAATAAAAATCAACAAAAAATGTAAATAAATTATAAACAAATTTCAATTGTAAAACATATGCTATTTTATAAACGATCAAAAATAAAATACTATATAGCACAGGATTGAAAATCATTTAATGCCAAAGGAGATTTAAAATTCCAATGAATCCCATTCTAATTTAACATTATAGCCTTTTTGGCGATTCAAGATTTAATTTTATCAACAAAATATTTCCGTGAAGTTTACAACTAAAGGTTACCAGGGTACGAGAGTTTACATAAAACATTTCACTATTCTTCACATGAAAATATAGTTAAAAATCATACATTTTCAACATTACGAATAAAAAATTACAAACATTAAACCTAATTAAACACAAAATAAGCATATCAATATTAATTAAACAACTAAAATTTTCAATTAATAAAATACTTCCAAAAAGTGCTTGAAACCAATCACTATGACATCGCATTCCCACCTTACATAGTTTATAAAAGATTAATCATTTTCATAATTGTAATTAATAAAAAAAAAACTTGAATAATTCTAATTTAATGTCTATTCTGTGTGAAACTCCTGAAACAAATATGTACGCCCTTGTAACTATCAACATTTGCAAAATTAAAAATAAGATAAAAAGTAAGATATATTAAATAGATATTATCAAATAAATTGAGAATATTTAACAATAACTAAAGTATGACTTATAAATTATTCATTAAATGTCTAATATAAGCACTTTGTTGAAGATCTCGAGCAGTTTGTGAGAGATGATACAATATCGGACAATCCAGTGAGATGCAATTAACATTTGTAGTACGACCACAACAATTTTGACACATCTATATAAAAATAATAAAAATGCTATAAGTACCAAACAGGCTGTTAGCGATATAGTTGCTCAGTTTGCTTTTATTGCTAGAAATTATATGCAAATTTTCTGTATTATGGTATTCGAAAAGACTGCGGCGACGTTGATGACAAAATGCGTAGGTGTTTAAGGATGAGAACCCTTTTAATAGGATCATTACAGGAAAAGAAAAAGCAGCTTGGCAAACGGCCAAAACTGTTAGCATAATTTCTCGGAAAATCGAAGAGCTGAAAATTACTATATCGGTGTGAGTAAACTTCCACAATAAACGGCCAGAAATTGATTGAAAACAAGAAGATTGTAGAGGAATTTTCACCGAATTTAGAAAGGAAATTCTCGAAAGATGTTAGTGTAACAGGAAACATAAATGAAGATTGGAGACAAATAAAAGAGGTCATCCAGAATGTTGCAGAAACTATTGTAGAACTTAAACACCCAAAGAGGACAGAGCAATGGATTGATAGACGAATGGTAGATGATATACATAAGAAATCAAGCAAGAATTAAAATGTTATAAAAAGACACAAGAGGAAATAGGAATCTATATGCAAAGGCTAGAAGATCAGCCAAGCATGCATGTACAAAACAAAATTGGTAAAGGAAAAAAATGGCAAAATTAGAAAGAATAAAGGACCGCAGACAAATGTATGCTCTCCTGAAAGAAAAAAAAAGAGAGGATTTCAAGCCGAGGGTCCAAAAGAGTGAGAGTGAAATCGTTGATGGAAAATTTTGAAAACTTTTGAATGGAACAAGTGAGAAACGAACTAACGAAGAAGACAATGCCCGTCTGATAGGCCTTGGTCTAGAATTGTCGCAAGAACTCATCTTGACTGAAAAGAAAGAAGCAATCCTGAGAACAAAAAGCAACAAGCCCCCAGGGAAAAACAACATTAATGCACAACATAAAAACAACTACTAAAATATGTCACCAACTAATGTTAAGGATATGGTAAGAGGAATTGATGTCAGGTACTATCACTAGTGGATTTAGATATACCCAATCCACAACTGCCGCATTTTTTAAAATTACAACGCATACTAAAACAGTTCTATTAATATACCAGTCCACCAACTCTATTGATTTCCAAATGTCATACGTCTCCGTAGATAAAAGATACATGTTCGAAACTCTAGATGAGATGGAAATACCAAAGAAACTCACGCGATTGGTAAAGATGACATTGAACCTCTAACGTTCCAAAATGAATTTTCAAAGGAATTCCAAGTAAACAAGAGGCTTCGGCAAGTGAAGCTTTAACATACTTTACAAACTCTATTTTTCAAACTCACTTTAAAACGTTCGAAAGATTGATTTGGAAGAAGATGCACTGAAGCGTTTCATATGAAGCAGTACCTCATTCAATCGGGAACAGCAGAAGAAAAACTTTGAGGAAGAAACATGAAAAGCGGACCCAGACAGTACCGTTGGGAAAACAAAATATATGCTTTTATCCCCTGAAAAAAAACGAAAACAACCTTAAGGCTAAGTTCAGATGACGCGCGTTTAATGTGCGTCCTCTAATTTGCAACTGTTCAGATGAGAAGTGTTAGATGTGAGCTAAACGCGCGTTCTATAATATACCTGACTCTATAATATACAAATTTCAGTTTTATAAACTGAAATTATTGCATGCTAGGCGTAGAATCCAACTACTAGTGATCGAGAATAGATATTGAAGACGCTATTTATAATATTTTCATCTTATAAATATTGTAATAATATTAAATATGTAATTTAAAGTTGTAAATATTTAAGATTTTAATTCTTAATTTTCAAATTCCACAAAAGTATTATGTAAAATAGTTGTAAATGTTGATTTCAATCCTGAAGAAGATTCCAAACTCAGGGATCAAAACGTCGACGATATTGTAAAACAACATTATTGTAAAGAAAATTAACAAACAATACATCAAGTCAATCATTTTTCATAATAATATTGAGTATTAAATTCTTCATCTTCCTTAGTTAGTACAGCAGATATTTTTGAATACAGCACCGAAGAATCTCAATAGACCGCAACAAACGACGCGCTTCAAATTAACAAGCAATGCAAATGTCTAATATCTAAAAAGCGCGCATCAACGCCGGTCCACGCGCGGTTTGATTCCGGATTTTCATTAATTTAATTAATTATCAATAAGCAATTCTCTAATAATTCGTCAATTCAATGAGTAATTCGCCAATATAATATATAAATTGTCTAATCGAATCTTTTTTTCAACAAATGTAATATACGAATTAATAAATCAAGTTAGTATTTAATAAGTTTAAAATAACATTCAGATTATATCAAGACCACGTAAGAAAAATATATCGTCAAACAAAATCCAATCACCATCGAAAAACACACGTAAATTTCTTCATATATTTATTCTACAATAATAAACAAAACATAAGTTATTTCGCCGAAAAGGTAGCAAGCGAACGGCAGCCTTTGTATTGTAAATATATGAAGGCTTTCTTCAAATGTATCTCAAATGTTTTTTCACATTTTAATATTCGTAACGACTTTTTTTAATTCTATTATTTTAAGTGGCGATTTATTAGTTCTTTCAAAAAAGACGTAACGAACTTTTCCCACTGTTTATTTGCACTAAACCGTTACATTTTGCACCTTTGGTGTTTACTTCGCCTTTGATTGGATATCAGTTCAATGTATTTTATCAGAAGGCGTGTTGACTGCAATGCTTCGAAGATTTTGGTGTAGTAGGACTGCTATTACTACCGCTTACACAATTCACCACTTATGCTTTCATCAACAAAAATAGAGCAATTTTAATCCTTAAATTTCGTAACGGCCAGGAACAGATTTTCTATTGGGCGTAATTCGAACTTACCTAAAATCACGCCAGAAGCAACTTCTACCCAGAAATTCCGCATAAAAGGAACCACTACAGCTAGCATTCCTCAGGCGCAATTTGGGTTTTAATTCTGATAGTTCTTGAGTAAGAACCTTCGCACAACTCAATCAGAAATAATTCTCCTTTAGATAATCAAACTAATTCCTATAGAGACAGAAATCTTACTCCGAAATCTGATTTGTTGTAAGTAACAAAAATCGCTTATTTTATTTTATTTAAATCAAATTAAATTCAACTAGTCAGTAACAAAAATTCTATAGTCATCGAATCAGGTATAAATAAACTACATCACCGAATTTTCTGCTGAATCTTTCGTACTCTTGTCATTCACTTCTTATTTCATTCATCCATATTAATCTTTTATAACCTTTGCTTTACAAATCTCCGTCATGCGAAAGCAATTAGAGCGACGTCAACGGAAGAGGCCAACCAAGCGCCTATCGTACCTGGAGAACAGAGATGGCAGAGATACAATTCCTGAAACACCGAAGCAGATTAAAGAGCTCCATCGACGTTTGTTCCGGTACTACTTTGGCGGCAGCGAATAAATCCGTCCTCACCACAAATTCATTTCCTACATCATACAATTTCATCGCATCTTCAACAACATTTCACAACATTTTCTATGTCTTCATCATGTCCACTGGCTGAATGAACCTAAACATATGCGCTAAACATTTACCCATTCAATTCTACCGATACTCTGTAGAAGCCGACGACAAAGCCAAAGATCTAATCAGAAGACAAATTAATTACTAAAAATCTAATTATCTTTATTTCACTATTTTTTGCTATTTTGCTAATGGAAAATAAAAATGGAATCATCCTAACAATTTTTGTATTGTAATTAGCTTCACAACCTATCGCCAGTAAAGTAAAATCGCAAGTAAAAGCATATATCTGACATTATAAATATTAGAGAAACATAAAGCAAACTATTTAAACATGTTATTGCGTAAATCATTATATAGTGTTTACGTACTTTATTATAAGAATTAAGAACAGCGAATTCTAACCCAACTATGTACAATCTCATGCAAGACCATCTCTTTATGTTGCAAAGAAACAATAAAATATAAATTGTAGTATAGTACTTAAACAGTAAACAAATTACGATCCTGCTTTGATAACAGTAATGCTGTAAATAGCTTCTAAATTTATACGTTGAGCTGCGTCAAGCGCACGTAAAATTTTAAACGCGCGTTAACATCTGTATACCAAGAATGAACTACGGGTATTTTAAAAGCGCGTGTCATTTGAACTTAATCTAACTATCAATGATAAAGTGTTTGAAAATGGCAACAACTTAAATGCTTTAATAATATTTCAGTCACCTAAAACCACTCAACTCATGTACGATTTCTCGTTTGATCAAAGAGAGACTGTTGTCACAATTGTTAGTGGGACATGGGTGCCCAGCAAAAAAAGGGAGGATGTATTAGATATTCTATAACAGAGAATTATACAGTTTTATAAGGAACCATATAGTAGAATTAAGAAAATAAATACTTCTATGGGCAAGACACCTGGAGAGGATGAAGAAGAAATGAACGACATGCTAGATATTCCAACGATATCCTAAAGAAAGAAGACAATAAGATCGACACCTTTTGCATTCTCATTTCATTTTTTCGGTGGACGCTTTATTTGACGAGTGTAATGTGGACGCTTTACTTGAAGAGCATGGAGAAAGCTTCCACAAGAGATTTAATCAGTGAAAAGAAGGTATCAGGGTTTGGGAATATCATCTAAACATGGAGACTATTGTTGGAATGCCATGAGAGATCTCCGAAAATTAATCTAGAAAATATCTAAAAGCAAAAGCTCACAAACATTTTATGGTGTCATATACTTGTTCGATACCAATTTATTTAAAATTTACTACATCGGTTTCTATTTTTGTTTGACAACATTCATTTTCTTTATTGAACCACCAAACTGTGATACTTAATTCTACTTATTTTATTTTATTTTTTAGTTCCACATAAATCTCATATTTATCGGTCATGCAGTGATAAAATGCAATGATATATCAAGCAGTTGTTGCTTAAATGTTACAGTTTAGTGCCCAATAGAAATTATAAAATTTAATTCACCTGGCTGGGTATTTACCTTTAGCGTATTCTGATAATGTCTCTCCCATCCGCGTACCATCTCGCACAAAGTGAAGTAGCTGCCTCGTTTATCGCTACGGCAATTATCACAAACACCTTTATCAGTTTGAGACTTATTGCAACATGCACAACTTGTTGTCGCGAAGTACTGCTTTATGGTTGTTTTCTTGACAATTCCAGTACTATTCGTTGATGAACCACTATAATGTCGTCTTAAAGTGTTTGGATTCTGTCGCTCATTAATGGGATTTATATGGTGATTTGTGCTGGTGTACTCATTTTGTAAAGATGCTCTTCTTTCAAAAGTAGCGGTACTGCTTTGAGGTATATTATTATAACTTAATTTTGAATTAAGTAAATTGATTTTAGTTTTAGTAACACTGCCTTGTAAATGAGTACTGCTTGAATCTGAATTTGTTCTAGTTTCTTTTAATCTCTCTTTAGTTAATAAATTATTTTGAGCCATTTCATTATTGGTAATAGCAATAGGAACTACTTCGGTACTAGATTGGGATATTTTTAAATTAGTATTAATTAATGTATCTTTATCACAAAGATTATCGGCGACAGGCATAATTTTAAGGTAACTATCACTTTTGGTATTAATTCCGGTAATATGATGATTATTGTTAGTATTAATGGCACAAGTCTTTAGTAATTCAGTATTAGTAATATCACACTTTAAATTATTTGAAACTGAAATTAGCGGTGCAGACACAATTTTAGTTGAGCCGATAATTTCTGATGAGCCGATTGATTCTGATATAAATGGAAAACTATCATTTTCAAATCCTACATTAGAAGAATACGGATTTGTAAGATAACGAAAACGTTGACGTCTAGGCATGCCTTGAAACCTGTAAAAAAACTTATCTTGAAATTTATTTTTATATTGCAAAAAGGTTGTGATCATAGACAATTTAGATTCGGAGTAATTTGAGCTTGAAAAAATTTGCTCTTGAGCTCATTTTCATTTTGTGAAAGAAAAACAGCAGAAACTTCGTTTTTGTAATAAAAGTTGGGAAAAAAGATATATGACACTAAAAAACCTTAAGTTTAGCAGTGTCAATATTTACACATGGTGCTTTGATTTTGAGCAATATTTTTCCAAAAACTTTTAGTAACACCCTGTCTTTCCTAGACAGAATAGAAAGAACCTAGAAGGAATCTATTAATCAAAATAAATCATACCATTGATTTAAATCGGCTCCAATCAAACTGAAACATCGATTCATTGGCGGAATGATCACTTTGCTAATATAATAAGTAGCATTCGGGTGTAAACCAGGATTCGCTAATACCTCGCGTGGACATCGTACTAATCGAATTAGTGGTAATCCTGGAGGACCATTCACTATCACATAAGGCACTCGTTCACCGCTACGAGGCTCACGACGTCTATCGGTCTGAATCCACTTTCTACAATTAAATTACAACGATCGCGTAAAAATCAAATTAAAATGCTGCTGTCAAATTAAACTCCTCACAGCTGTCTACTCTATCTTATATATTTTTTTTAGTCTCCCCACTTTTTTGGGGCGTGTAAGGTTACAGAAAACAATACAATAATTACACCTTAAATATCCCTAGTAAAAGTTCCCATCTTATTAAATTTCTTGAATGAATAATGGTTCTTTCATCAGAGTAGACTTACTTGGATAATTCTAAAGCTGGTACACAGGCCCCAGGTTTATACCCTGAAGCACCACGATACTCCTTGGCAAAAGTCAAATCTTGGATGCTCACTCTTCCAGTCATTATCTTGTCAAATTGACGTAAAACAAAACGTTTTATCAAACTTACGTCACGTGTTTCAAACAACGTTCGAAGAGATTTTTCCAGAATCTATATTAAAAAAAACAACACCTTAATACTCAAATTAAAATAATTAACTAGAAGAGTTCAAAATAGACTAATACAGTGGAAATCCAAATATACGAGGGTGATTTGATGGAAATGTAGCCTTAGTAAGAAAACGCACGATCTTTGTTTTTTTTTATCATTTATTTTTCAACTTCCCCTTTGAGGGCAATACACTTTTCCAGACGACTTTCTAAATTCTTCATCCCATCCGAAACAGCGTTCTCCGAGCCATTTTTGTTATGTTTGGAAAGAGGAAGAACTCGTACAGAGCAAGATCTGGTGACTACGGTGTGGGTCCATCAATTCGTAACCTAATTGTTTCAATGTTGCGTTCACGACGGCTGGTGTGTAAGCGGATGCGTTCTCATGAGGGAAGAGAATTTTCTTGCGAACCAAACCGGGTGGTTTTTCTTCAATTCGGCGTCAAAATGGGACAATAATGCGGCGTAGTAATCGCCAGTTATCGTTTTAGCCTTTGCCAAGTAATCAATAAGAATAATGCCTTTCGCATCCCAAAAACAGCCGCCATCACCTTACTGGTTGATCGGGTTGTCTTTGCCATTTTCGGTGAGCTTTCGCCGCTTTTTCTCCACTGATTTGACTATTCCTTCGTCTCCGACGTGTAGTAATGGTCACACGTTTCATCAACAGTGACGCATTGACGAAAAAATTCTTCGGATCCCCATCGCACGGATAGCTTTTTCATATACAAATATTTCTGTATGATATCGTGTACACGCTCAGCTGATATGTTTCCAGCCTCATGTAGCTCACGGATTTTGAATCGTCGGTTTGCTATAATCATATCATGGATTTTGTCGACTATTTCTGGTGTAGTGACGATATTTGAGGGTCATCATCAAAAACACTCGTCCGACCACGAACAATTTCCGCTTTCCAAAATATAACTGTTGCTAGCGACTCACCATAAACATCATCTAGTTGGGCTTTGATTTCTGCAATGTTTTTCCCTTTATTGTGAAGGAACTCAACCACTGAACGATACTCGACTTTCACCATTTTTTACAAAACACAAAAGTTGCCTGCGACGGCTGTAAAACTCAAACTAATAGCTTCAAATGTAACTTCAAATTTTGGCAGACGTCATGTGTTGGACGGCAGATGTCAAAACTAATATGGCGTTCGTTGTCACGTAACGCCATCTATCGATCGTTAGATTTATATCTGGCGCAAGTAATGATGGGTAGCAACAATAAAGGCAGAAAAATTGAAATGCAGGAAAACAAGATCAAAGAAAAAGTTTTAAAAAATACAATACATTTACAAACTAACGGACAACACAAAATGAATAAATAAATAAGTTTGAGGCGAAGAAATTCAGAAATGTCTTTAATGTTTCATGATTCTGATTTACATTTGTCGGAATATCGAGCCGATAGCACATTGTAACGAAAATAAATTTATTCGCTTTATTTTAATTCTACTGTAAATACTTCTTGTACTTTCAATACTCCTAAGATTCCTAAGTAATTGGCCAGATAGTATGAAATGTTTTAGTTATCTGAGCATTTTGTTTGCCATAAACTAGTTGATAAGTTGAAAATATTATTTAACACTTCGAGTTTCATTATAACTTTACAATGAATAGAACGTGACTTCTATTCTTTATGGGAATCAAGATTAGGATAATTTTTGCCGACGGAGATACTAATTTGTAAGTACTTTTTATGTTGTTGACTGTGCAAATCATCGGCAGAAATAAGCCGCATAGGAAGCGGGGCTTAGTAAAATTTAGGGACGGCTTAACAAGAGTGAACTGGGTGGATCGCGCATTAACGTCATCCGTGAGGTAATTAATTACATCAATGAATAAAGTTCATGAGTACAACTCAGAATAATATATAATTTAAAATAATGGATTCGAAATTTATGTACAATTATTATTTGCGTCTTTGAAAAAATAACCCTACTCTAGATCCGAACCGGAGTCTCAATTTCCGGTCGAGTGTTATATTCATTTAAACTATGGAGATGATAATTTCAAAGAATAAATACTCTCTATATGTGTTAAACGCTTGTGAATGTTTCTATTTTAAACACGAATTGTAGAAGACGACACAGCTATCAGATCCATAATGGTGCGTCTTTCGCGCAGGTGGCTCCACGTATCTGGTTTTGATCTGAATATATATATGAATTTCTATTTAATGTTGTATATCATCCAGCCCGCTATAAATCATTTAATGACGTTAATGAGTACAACTCATAATAATATATAATTTAATATAACTACGAGTTTGATTGAGAAATCT
>WYDF02105346.1:0-10521 GCA_009867245.2 Adranes taylori
GGTCGTGAGTTTGGTCATGGCTTCCTTGGCTAGTGCGCTTCTTCTTCGGATTTCTTGGCTGGATCCGCCCCTGTTATCATCTAGGTTACACAATTTTAATTATAGCTTCATTGCAAGAGCATCCATTATTCATTGATTAATTAATACCAATAAGTTGTTCTTATGTGTAAATATCATCAACTAGAATCATTTATTGATTATAGATACGTCTCTGTTAAAGAAAGTGAAATTTTTTTTAAACAAGCTGAATCATGAGTTCTTATGTGTAATAATATAGAAGTATAAACAGTTTGCCGAATTAGTTTAAGAATATCTTTAAAAAGGAAAAGTTTTGTCTGTTTTAATTAGCCGGCCAAATATTATGAAAACGTTAAATTGCTCATGTGTGGACAACAGAACTAAATATCTACTTTCTTCTTTCAATATACTTAATTGTTTAAAGAAATTGACCATTAAATGATGCAACATTTATAATTGTATAAAAAAAACTTAAAATAAAATACTCACATAAATAAATTTATCTATTTTGAATTTTTTATATAGTATAGTATATTTATAGTAAAAAAATTATATAAGTATATAAAAAGATTATAAATTTATTATATAATTAATAGATTAAATATCACGTCCGACGTAGTAGCAAAAAATGAAATAAAACTCATCGGATTTTGGATCGGAAAACTCATCGGCGTTTATTATGTTAGAAATTGATTACATCAGTCGACGTTTCGACCCCTCTTCGAGGTCATCTTCAGGACTTAAAGTTAATATAATTGTTGGTTTTTTAGTCCCGAAGATGACCTCGAGGAGGGATCGAAACGTCGATTGATGTAATCAATTTTTAACATAATAAACGCAGAGTCGAAAATCCGATGAGTTTTATTTCATTAGTTAATATTACATTAGACGTGATACTTAATCTATTAATTAAAGCATTTCGAACAGATCGCAATAGGGTTTTTTTCAGGAGATTCAGTTCATCTATGGGGTGTTACCGGTTTTACTGCTAAAGTATTGGTGTCATCTAAAGAAAAAACACGCTAACGTTAAACATCAACAGTTATTACTATTAAATTGCAGAAATTCTAACATTTTACCTCAGCATGTAAGATTTCAGGTAATTGCTTATTAGAATTGTTTAATAATACTTATACAGATAGATACAAGTTTCATATTTTGTTCAAGTCACAGTATCTATTACATATTTTTTAAAGTTAATATAATTGTTGGTTTTTTAGTCCTGAAGATGGGTCGAAGAGGGGTCGAAACGTGAACTTCTGTAATCAATTTCTAACATAATAAACGCAGAGTGTCGCAGAGAGATTTATCTCATGCATATTCCTAGATTGTCTTGCACATCTTTGCCCTCCAGACAAACTTTTCCCCCATTTAAATTTTAAAAATATTTGCGCTGTATCTCAGAAACCATTGAAGCTAAAATAGTCATATTAGTTCTGAAGCTCTTTTAATTTCAGTTGAAACGCTTTTTCTTCAAGTTCAATCTTTAACATATACGAGGTATGATCAAATAATACGAGGAATTATCATTTTTCTTGAATAATCTTTATATATTCCTCAGTGCTAACATTGTCAGCCTATAAAATAATCCCCATTAGACATAACCAATGCTTCCAACGTTTTTTCAACTATTTGAAGCCAGTCCGAAATTCAATTTTCGGTAAGTGGTTTAATTGCTTTAGCAATTCTGACTTGATCTGACGTGAATATCGACAAAAGGTCGCAGGGCTCATATGGTCGCAGGGCGCCATGTTGGGTGAAATTGGAAGATGCTGCATCATACCGTGTTGTTTTTTGCCAAAAATTCACGAAGTAAGCAAAGACGTGTGCGCAGGAGCATTATAGTTGTGCAATCGCCACGTGTCTCATCACAAATTGGGATGTTTTCTTCGGATTACTTCACGTAGATGGCGTAAAACTTCTAGGCAATACTCTAGTATTCTTTTTTGAACGTACGAACTGGAAGCAAGAACTCATAGTACACTACTCCATTCGTGTCGAAGAAAACAATAGTGGAACCTTCACAGTCAAGTGTAGGTAGCGAGCTTCTTTCGGTTTGGCTCTTCAAAAAACTTTCAATGGAACGATTGGTGCTTAATAATAAAGAAATTTTTATTGGCATTCACTAATCTTTTATAACCAGAAAAAAAGAAACATTATTCTTCTTAAACCTAACAAAATAAAATTGCAAAAAAGAACAACAATATAATAAAGATAAAACAAAATCATAAAAAACTTCCAAAAATGTGTATGGTATTTTTTCTTCTTCTCCTTATTTCTCCCTTTTCTTTTCTCACTCATCCATTATTTTTTTCATGATTCCTAATGATTCCTTCATATTGCATTTTCTTTCTTCTACTTTCATCCAATACCTGTTACCTCTCTCCTCACTGTCACACCTGAACTTAGCAATCATACTCTTCTAATCCAAACTCTTACATCCTCCTCCACCTTTAGTACTTTATATTTCTTATTATATCTATAATTCCCAATTCTCTACACCCTCTCCTGTCTTTCTACCCTCTCTAGCGTCCATGTCACTTCCCTCTCACATTCCCGCCCTTCCTTTACCCTATTAAACCATTTATCAATCGATTATCCACATTTTTCATACATCTTCTTCCTCTCCACCACCCATTTATTCCCCTTTCTCCTATTCTTTTCTTTTTTCATTATACGCATATACACCCTTTTAACTCATCTTCACCTAACATCACCTTTCGTTCATCTTCTCAAGTACTTTATCCCCATTCTTTCCATTTCTTCAGTGCCCATTCCTTCCGCAGCATACATTAATATACTTCTAACACATACATTGAAGAGCATCAATCTCATTCTTACGGAGGCAGCAAATTTGTCCGCCCATACCTTACTTAACCTCACTGCTGCAGTTTCCCCCTTTCTTATCAACATTCTCACATGTTCCCTTCCACTTCCGTTCCTACTCAACATATACCCTAGATATCAGAACTTTCCAACATTCAATCACTACACCTCCTTTTGCAATTTTTACACCCCATTATCCTGGTCTTTTCGACATTCATAATCCATTCCCCTCTTCTCCATATACCTACTTACCCTTTTAATCATCTCCTTCCGACTCCCTGGCATACATACGACATCATCCGCCTAACCCCCAGTCTGCCTATTAGTGAACACCTTTTCAAGATCTGCTATGTAGCTTAATTTTCGATATAGCTTAATTTTCTAAGATTGGGGCTTAATTTCTACGTCATTTCCGTACACCCATATTTCGTCACCAGTTATGATTTGTTTGAACAATTCTGGATTGTCGTTGATTTCATTAAGCAGCTCCTGTGCAGCTGCTTATTGGACACTGCTTTACATCGAAATCCAATAATTTGGGAACAAATTTTCCTGCCACTTGTCTCATGCCCCAAATATCTGACATAATAGCTTGACATGAGGCAAATGAAATGCCAACATTTTCAGCTACTTCTTTGATAGCGATTCAGCAGTTGCCCTTGGCGCTCCTCTTGGAAACGCTTGTACGACTTATGAATGTTTGTTTCATTCAAAGAAGTATTAACAAACGCGACATTTAACATGTCTAGCACTGTACTGTGCTTTATTTAATTCTTAACACAAAACTTACTGCAAATTTTTTCTTCCATTTTTTTCACAAGTAAAAATTGCTGTTACACCAATACACAAGTAATTCTATAGATAGCTACCAATAGACAAAATAACCAATATGGCTGCAGTTGTCAACAAACGTTTGGGGAAACATCTATCAACAAAGCAATAAGAGAAATTTGTCAGTTGGACTTCTACAAGACGCAATATTTAAAAATTTCGCGTATTATCTGATCATACCTGGTATACAGAATGTTCTTCTTATACATAGTATGCGTCCCATTTTCTTGAAAACGGCTCCTGTAGTTCTTTTTTAAATCTTTTGAATGAAACGTTCCTTCAATGCTTATGCGGTTAAGAGAATCCGAAAAAAGGGAGGGTTTAAACTTACGCGATTTAGATGTGTGTGTGTGAGGGAAGGGGATATTAGTTGGATAAGATTGAAAGGAAATGTAGGACATATGGAAGAGATGAAGAAAGGTGGGAGCATTGGTTGAATGCATGTACGGGGATCAATTGGATTAACTAAGAAAGATGTTTGACGGTTAATGTAAGAGTGTCTGGGAGGAGTAATAAAAGGTACACGGGCGATAAGGGAAAGAATTGTTGAGGAGAGAAGGAATAGGAATGGGCTTTAAGGAGTAGAAACAAAGCGAACGATTCCTTAATCATTCTAATAGAGGAAAGTAGAAATTAGTATCGATTTTGTTTTATCGTTTTTGTCTCTTCTTTTGTAATTTTTGTTTACAGAATTTTGCATGTTAAGTTTTGTTTTGTGTTTATGCTAATAAAAGTTTTTTGATTGATTGATGTAACTTAATTCGATCATTCCTTCATTAGAATGTTTGTTTTCAATTTTATAAAAGAACGTTTTGGGCTTTTTTGTTTTTCTTTTGAAGGGGATAAAGCTTTAAAAGGCGAAAGATGCTCGTGCAATGTGGGATTTCTACCGCATTAAAACTCCACTCCCTGTTGGGATTGTATATAGTTAGGGAGATTGGTGAGTGTATATGAAGGAGGCTTTAGGATTTATCATCCTCTTTAGCCTGAAACTGGGCTATTACTAGTTTTGGGCTATTACCATTTTTATAACATTTTTTGAAGTATTTTGACCAAGTAATTGTTTCATAAAAATAGAATTAATTTAATCATGGGCAATATTAATCAATAAATTAAATATATATAAGAAGTTTAAATAGTTTAAAAATATAGCATAAACTAAATACAATACACACAACACACAATGAAATGACAAATATATAATAAAAAATTAAATGCGTTTCAACAGAAAACGTAGCTAGTGATCAAACCTTTTTATTATCAAAAATATGAGAATTTGGTAAAATAACTTAATTGGAAATACTTGGTACAATAATTCGTTGAAAACCGTTAAATATAAATTAATTCAAAATATATGATTAATGAAACACTTGTAATTGATATAAATTTGTGAGTCAAATTAGAATATTATTGGTTGAGCAGAAAACACTTCCAGGCAATCCATTTATTTTATATAGTAAAATAAATATTATCCCAATCCACAAATTATCTGAGTGGGCGGTATCTGAAAGCTATTATAGTAAGTAGATACAGATAAGTGTTTGAAGTGAAATGATATTAATTATCAATTTCAGAACTGACAGCGAACAATTTCCTATTTGATTCTACGCAAATTTCTCTTTCTTAGCGTAACAAAATAATTTATTAATTCGATAAGCTGTTTTAACTTATGCTTATAAAATGATTTAATCAAGTACTATCATGATGTAAAAGAAATCAAGAAACTATTCATGAGGTAGTTCTTTTTGTACTACTGTTAGACTACTTTTATCTCTCACGAACCAATTATGTAAGAGGTATATAGATATATGAGAGAAATATAATTAATGTAAATTTTAGACCCTGAAAGTTTGACTGAGAAGTAACCAGAATCCCAAATATTATTTCTTGAAAAATGTAAGTTGAACCAACTGAAATCAATGCAAATTTCTAGTCTGTACATATTTTCACCCGGACTCTTCCAGTCATTAAATATTCCAAAGCAAACAACCAAAGATTATTTTGCCAAATTTTCAACAACACTCTTCACTATTAGCTAAATAGCATTACGTAGTACTTTTTCAAACTACGACCTTTATAAAAACTAACATTGATTAAGAAAATCCAACATCCTCTGTCAGAGAGTTGTTTTACTCCCTAGTCATTTGGTGAATTGAACGGATTGATCGCGAGAATAGGTTGTGGTAGTCGGATTTTAATGTCTTTTACTGCCTTCAGAAGTAGACAAATCTTCAGAAATGGAGGATAATCGGATAAGTGGAAGGAGATTAAATATAATTTTCGAAATTTGAAACATATATCACAATACTGGAATACAAGTGCAAGTGCAAAAATGTGTGCAAGTGTTTTTTTTCGTTTTGTGTAGAAATGGGCAAACCTTCAAAAGGCGTAGGATGCCCGATTCATCCGACAGTGTGGGATTTCTACCCTAACTAAAACTCCCCTCCCATTAGAATTGTATAGTTAAGGATGTTGGAGATTTATTTGAAGGAGGCTTTAGAATTTATTATCTTCTTCAGCCTGGAACTGGTAATGAGTGGCATACTTTTTGAAATTATGGTAATCTGATAGCTTGCAGGGAAAATATACGCTATAACATTCGCTTTACAGCCAAGGCAAACCTGTACCATAGCATGGTATAGTTAATGGGAGGAAGTTTAGTTAAATGGGCTGAGCTGATTTTGCTTGTGTAATTTCTAGTGGTACTTGCTTGACTGCGCAAGTGGGTGTTAGTTGACCTAAAATAGAAAATAAGGATGTTGCGGAGTGTTTGTTTTTTGTCCTTTTTGTTTTATGTGTTTTCAATTTTCTAATTTCATTTTATTGTTTTTTGATTTTTTTGTCTTTTTATTTTTTATAATTTAAGCATACGAATCATCTTAGAGATAGTGAGATTGATTCAAGGATGGTTAGGAGATATTCAGGGGGTTCCTGCATTGTTTGGATTATTCAAGCTGGCGGATGAGGGAAGGGTCTGTGTGGCAGTTTGATACGTTTGTGACTGGCTTTCCAGTCAGAACAAAGAGCTTGGTGGGCTATTGGGTTGTTTTCTGCATCATGACTAGTCAGATATTTGGAATGGTGAATTTTGAGACGATTTACGATCAGTTTTCATATAAAAGTAAGCTCGTAAATCGGAAGTGCAACCTGTAAATTTTCCGAAGTGTTCTTGATTCACAGGTTCTTGATTCAAGTGTTCTTGATTTTTAATACAATTTACAGCATTTTTTAAAGTTTTTATTGTAGCACCAATGTGACTCTATTCTGAAACAATTCGTCCAATTCCGGAAACAAACCCAATTCGTTTCTGTTTGATTTTGTCTCATTGTTATTTGGACCAAATAAAGACGTCCCAAAACATTTTCCACAAATTACTCACCGAATCATTACTGATTGTGGATGTTTCATAGTTTTTACGAACCATTGGTCTTTGGATTTTTCTCTAAATCTTTTTCTAACAAACTGAGACTTGCAAAGTACTTGTAGAGTGGAATCATCGTTAAAGGAAATCTAAATAAAACTAAATTTACACAAAACAAACATTTTTGAAACAAGGAAAAAAAATATCTTACAGAACACCTCACCCTCTTCCAATCCTCAGTAGTCAGATGTTTGTACCTATTTGCTCACTGGAGTCTCTTCCTTTTCATGGTTTTTGTCAATCGTGGTTTCTCTGTTGGCCTACCTCATTTGTAACTTTACGAATATAAAGTTTGCGTACTATTGCTTGGGAAACAGTGACTCCTATGTCCTGAATTTTTGTCACAAGTTCTAAATTTCGCAATTTTCTTTCAGGTCTGGGGGTAAATATTTTTCTCCTTCCACATCATCCCTGTCGTTTGCTATCGGTTGAAAGCTTTCCTCCCAGGTGAGAGATATTTTGCTTTTCCCAACCTATAATATATTTTTTTAACGTTAATTGCAATTCTTCGCCACATAGTCAATTTTATTACCGCGCAAATAGCTTAGTATTACATATACATGTATGTATATCTTCCAATAATTCATTAATTATTAGTCCAAAATATGAACAAACAACTAAGTTTTATCTTAGACAAACACTGAACATCATTGTTGGCTCAATCTAAGCAAATCACACCTCGTGCTGGGAAAAATCATGGCTATCCAGTTGAACTCCAAAATTTTGAGAACCTAATATATTTTTCAGCTGGCACAATATCGTACAATGGACTGCACGCTTTTTTTTTCGGGTGTTAAAACTCAAAACCTACAATAGGTGCAGTGGGGGATTGGCGTTGCGACCTCCCCGCTAGACCGCCCAGCAGGCGGATGGTAGTTATCTGCCCAGCTACGACCATGTGGGACGTGGCAGCCCTAAAGACTCTCCACATAGTATGTCACTCGGGGTCCCCTCCAAACTCCCCGGAACTACATTATCATTACTGTTTTACTTAGAGTTCTGATTACTTCCAGATTACTTCGAGATTGCCAGATTACTTCTCTAAGTGTTTGAGCCCTTCGCAACTAGCCCCAGTCTACTTATCCGGTACATAAATTCCTAGGCCTTGCCATAGTATATCTATTTCGGCGCATCTATGTCTGTGACTTGCGTCAATTTAACTCGTTGCAGGGAATCTGTTATCGGCCTGTGGCTCTCCTCTCAGCCATGTGTGGCTCTCTCAGCAGTTGCTTCTTCTTCATTACGCACTCTATGAACGTTTCCATAGTATCCCACTGATTTTACGCCTGTAGCATGTGCGGCACGAGGCTCTTCACATTAGCAGCAACTTTACGTACAGCTCTTTTCGTTCCTCGTTCCAGGCCGAACAGTGAAACACCGTGTGCTTGACGTCATCCATATCGTGGCAGCCATGATCGCATGCTGGAGTGGGCGCTTTTTGAGCTAAGCGCTTGTGTGAGGTAGTAGCCAAGATGGCCATGTCTCCCCTTGATCCACGGTTTTATATCCGGGTTTAACCTTATTGTCCACCCCGCCTTTTCTGTTTACTCTCATCGTGCCTGCCACGCAATTAGTGTCTTTTCTCCTAGGTCTGCTAGTGACTGTGAAACTTTACTTTGTTAGTACGCTGCGGCTCTTTCAACAGTATGGCCAATGAAGGTGTGTCAGTGATTATTACCTGCAGTCTCTCCGTTGGGACCCTTTTCGGTTACAACCCCTACGTGTTTGATAAAGTTTAGACTTCTATATAACCTCACTCCCAAGTACCGTATGTGTTGTGTCAAGCTCCAATGTTAGCTTCAGTTCTGTTACTTTTCTTCTGCCGGTCATCCTTATTACCTCTGTTTTCTGGGCAGCCAGTTTCAATCCCTTCGATTTCATCCATTTGGATACCTCTAGTAAGGATAGTTGGAGATGGGTCTTCAACTCCCCGACTCAGGCGCCATGGCCAACAGTGCCACATTATCCGCAAAAGCCGCCATTCTTACTGCATGCTTAACAGGCTTCAATTTACTAAATAAAAATGAATCCATAAACAAAAAATAAGTTTATATTGAGGTGAGTATAATCATTTGAGCTGGACCTGTAGAGCAGCCATTGCGGATTGCGGGCAATACGAAATTATTTAAAGAAAACGAATTAGTTTTCTAAACAGAACCTGATACCGTGAACCCCATATTCTATCACATAACATTGATTTTTCTGGTACTAGAAGTAGTTTCAAATAATAAATAAGTATCTTATTGCTGGAGCTGGATAATGAAATTATCCAAACAACGTAATATTTATATCAAAGTTTATGCTTTATGCAATAACAAATATTTATTTCATATTTTTCTTTGTTGCAGGTAAGGAAATTGAAGACAACAAATTCCATATCAAGTATCATTATCGTTCATTACTGGGTTAGTAAGATCTTAACTATTACAAATACTTTTAATATACAGCATTTATTATGATGGGCAATATCAAGAGTAAAGAATTCATAACTCGTAAGCGTTTTCTACGTAGTGAAGTAATTGGTTTGTTCTATAGCTTGCCATTATGCAGCTAAAAGAAAGTGAAAACTGCAAGATTATATTGATGTTTTCGTTTTGTGCAAGAATAAGCCAACAGTATTATGGCAGTTAAACATAATAGTACTTCCTGCTTATACGAGTTGCAGTCGTAAAAATTTGATTCAGAGATATTTGGTATTATTTAAATTTTCTGTTTAACAAAAAAAAAAATTATTTTGAAACAGTTGAAAATACAATATAAATTTTTAGTAATTCACTCGCCAAAATATAATTCTTTTCTACTGCGCAATTTATTCGTGAATAAAAATGTATAATGTAGAAAAAATGCATTATTAACGGTACAACGCCAAAAATACAGCTTTTTCAGCGGCTTCCTACTTCAAAATTTATATATGAATACAAATATGTTATGTAGAAGAAACTCATTATTAGCGGTACCATGGATAAAATTCAGCTTTTTTTGCGCCTTCCTACTGCGAAATTTATATATGAATAAAATGTATATTATGGTGTGTATATGGACCGGGGGATTTTCCGCAGATTAATTGATGGATAGCCGATTAATAGGGTTCTCTAGTTACATTGCTATTTTCAAATCGTTATTAGGTTATTTAAGATATTATGTTCAGGACTTCTGTACAATTTATTATTTGTCTGGAGTATCTACCTTCTTTAGATTTCAGCGACTAAATCTGTTATTTATTTGCTCGGGATCCTTTCGACGCATGACTTTCCTACAAATCTCTAGCCATTTCCAATACTAACAAAAATACTAATACTGCTAGTATGTCAAATTTCTGCTTCATAAAGATTGATAAGATAAGATTTTTAATTTATTTGTAATGTACACTACACGTCAATTTGTATTCTATTAACAATGTGAAAATTATTAAAATATGGTTAAAA
>WYDF02105368.1:0-10521 GCA_009867245.2 Adranes taylori
TTTTAAAAGATTTGAAAGAACAAATTGAAATCAGAAAAGACAAACAGTTTCTTCCTCTTATGGTTACCCAACTATTGGAAAATGCTGAAGAACCAAATAATGAAATTAAGAAAAAGTTTATGCAGGAAGTTGACAGATTCCACTGTAATTGCATGGAATATGTAGAAGAATGAACTCAACATTTTAAAGTAGATGTATTCGCATGGTCATTACTTCACGAAAATGCTAAATGGGAACAAATTAGTGATACAATTTCCTATTTGAAAAATTCAATTTGAGTTCGACGACAATGAATTTATTCGATGAAGTTCGTACTGTACAGAGAAAAATATTTTAGAATGACATTTGAAAGCAATCGAACCAGATAAACGATGGGTTGAAATTTTTCTCATTTTGCAACCACTCATATTCCATTTCTAAATATTTAAAATAGTCGAAGCAGCTTTTTGTTTGCCATATGCAAATGCTTCAATGGAGAGACTGTTTTCAATAGCCAATGATATTTGGACTGAAGAAAAATTGCGATTATCAGTTAATTCATTGTCTTCAATTTTAACAGTCATTTTCTGAAAAGTTGGAAAATTTACTAAATTTGGCAAGAAAATCATAAATCCGGCGTGTACGAATGATTAAATGTACATAATAATTTTTTTATAAAAAAATTTAAAAAATTAAATTTTCAAAAATATTTTAAAAAAATGCTAAATTACAAAGATTTTGCAATAACACAACGCTAGTATAAAAAATGTTTAATGTAGAGCCCGGCATGCCAGCCGTAGAGTGCAGTATATTTATCAAACCGAACGCAAATGGTATGGAAGAGTTTTGGTTTAAAGCTCACGATGTCGCTACATATTTGAACTATAAAGATGCTGAGCAAGAAATAAGAGTTAACGTATTGCCTGACTGAATGCGGTTGAATGTAAGAAATGGATATTCGAAGATATATTACCATCTTGGTATTCTTTGATAGAGAAAGAAAACAATGCACTGACCCAACAACGAGCGATAGCGTATGAGAAACTAATGGATTTTCAGAATGAAAATGATGTCTTGAAGAATCAATTGGCTATTACACATCATAAAATAAAAGATTGAGGTAATACAATAAATACTTTAAACAAATAACTTGTAATTGCAAACAATTCAGTAACGATCGTAAACGAAAACACTGCACGCGTATTTGCTTTAGCTAAAGAAGCATGTGATGATTTAACCGTTTTAGGTCATCGATTTGTCGACATTGCTCAAGACGTTATTGCGAAACCTTGATATTCCAATTTACTGCATGAATTACTAATTCATTCGATGAAAGAGAAGTATAAGAATAAATTGGTTTTTACTCGATGTCAGCGGCGAAACGTTAATAACTCAGTATATAGCGAATGGAATTATTGTTTTCAAATGTTTGAAGGAGCAGATAAAATTAAACAATATACGTTTTACAACAAAAAATATTACAATAAGTATATCAGATGATATGAAAATTAACGAATATAGTATATTGCATTGAAGACATGTATTAAAAAATTCATTTAAAAATTCTTATATTGTTCACGTCATCCATTATTGTTTGTATCGTATATTTATAACTTCAAGAGTAAGAATATTGTTTAGTCGTGCTTTGATCATCTCAGCTCGAAACATCGATTCTAAATGTTCTCGTCGAATCTTAACTATATCATTGTGAATATCCAAGGTTTCGATGTTTCAAACTTTACACCTAAAGAATGTACTATACTAAATCCAAATCAATCAGTTATTAAACATTATAAGCTTATGAAACCTATCGAACCATGGTGTTATTTATGAAGCGACTTGAAAGAACGAGCACTGTATCTGGAACGATATCATCATGGAATACAGAGGAGAAATGATGGAGGATGATGGAGGAGAAAGAGGTGGTATGGATGATGGAAAAAAATAGAATTGCAGAAAAGGATTAGAAGTCTAGAACGGGCATAGGAGGAAATGCAAAGACAGGAACGGAGATTAAACATAGTGCTAAATGGAGTTATAAAGGGAGGGGATGATGAAACGAAAATAAGGAACATTATGCACGAGGAATTGAAATGTAAAGTGGACATTAATAATGTGAGGAGGTTGGGAAAAAAAGACACAAGAGGAAATTGTAGACCTTTACAAGTGGAATTAAAAAAGTGGAATGAAAAGATGGAAGTGATGAGTAGGAAGGCCGCAATGAAGGGTAGCGCTGTATGTTTTGATGATGATTTAACGGAAAAGGAGAGAGAAGTGCAAAAAACTAAGAGAATGGATCATGGAATGAGGATTCACAAAAGGAAAGGCCAAGATTGCGTACAAGATATGGATTGGAAATGAAGAATGGATATGGAATGAGGATGAAGAAACGGCGGTGAACGCGAGGCATGGGGTAAAATGGAGAAACGGAGAAAGGAGTGGAGACAGGCTGAAGGCGGCGGAAAACTAAAAAAGGGAAGGTGTGGCGATGAAAGGGCGGAAAGTATGGGACTGAAAGAAAGCGGGTATAGGTATGGGGAAGATGTGGAAAGGGAGAATGGTGGCAGTACAGAGAGAATAGAAGGGCGGAAGGAAACATATAATTATGGAAACATATAATCAGGGTGAGAATTGGTTTGGGAAGAAGGAGAGATGTAGAAAGAGACTGCTGGAAATGTCAGAGCGATATGAGAGAAATAGAAGAGAAGAATTCTATAGGTTACTTTGAGAAGTGGGAAGGAAAGACCAAGAAAGAAGAAAGGGTTGAGGGTGATATGAGTTTAGAGTATGTTGATGGGGTCATAAGGACGAACAAGGGGAGGGGAGTGGATAATTAATGGAAAAGGGTAATGATGTGGAAAAGAAAGAGAGCGAATGTAGAGTATGGGAGTCTAAAGGTGGTCAGGAAGATAGGGCAAAGGATGTGTGTAGTTGTAGGAACGATAAAAAAAGGTTGCTTTAGTAGGTGATACTACTAAGACTAGAAGGGCTAATGGGTACGAAAAGTGATGGACAAAGAAAGTAGAAATGGGAATGACATATCGGGGGAATAAGGAAAGAGGAGAGGAAGGGGAGATGAAAGAGAGGAGATGAATAGTTTCGGAATATGTTGAGCGAAAGGAGAGGGAAGAACAGGAGAGGATATGGAAAAAAATAGGCCCAAGATAGGTGAGGATGTTGAATTGGAATCTAGCTGGGTTGAGGGGGAAAATAGGTGAAGTTAGGAGGTATTTGGAGTCCTTTGATGTGGTATGTTTAAGCGAGACATGGGTGGAAGAGTAAGGGTGGGAAGAGATGTTAAGCATGTTGCCAGATGGATATAAATGGAAAATGCAGGGAGCATTAAGGAGGAATAAAATGGGGAGGGCATGTAGAGGCATAGGCACAGGGGTGAGCAGAGGGAGCCAAAAAAAAAGGTCAGTCGCTTTTAGGACACAGCAAACAAAACAAAAGATTTAGTCCTATAGACTTTGGCTAATGGGCCACATTAGTTTCAGTGACCAAAAAGAAAGATCATTCCCTTTTAGGACGCAGCAAATAAAACAAAAAATTTAGTCTTATACATTTTGGCTAATGGGCCACAATAGTTTTAGTGACCAAAAAAATCGTTCTTCCCTCTTAGGACGCGGAAAAGCCCATTAATTTTTACTAATTATGAAAATCTACCCCCACGATTTCATTTTGTTTGCCAATATATACTCATGCAATTTAGTTAATTCGGGACATTTAGCGTCCCGCACGACACTCCTGCCGGCGGCAGGTTTGTCTTCGAAATTCGGGACATGTCCCGAAAAATCGGGACGTATGGTCATCCTAGTTTAATCCGCCACTGATTTCAATTACATTATTTGTGAGATTATTTTAATTAGTTTATGGTTGTGAATTAATTCTTCAATTAATTTAGGGTAGACCTTTAACTGTTAAAAACTCATTTGAATACTATCTAAATAAACATAAAATCACCTCAACCCCCACCCTCTGCGTACACGCCTGGGAGTCCATAAACCGTACTCAATACCGTACTTTTTTAAGGTTAGAGACCTCAAGATTCCTTTCCGATAAAAACAATATCTACATCGAAAATGTAGATGAATCCTATATCCTTCATACATCTACATGTACAATATTGGTATTTATGAAAGAAAATTAATTACTTTTCAAGAAACCTTTTTTTTATATAATTATTTAAGGCCCGCATGCTTCCGCCATTTTAGGCCTATCGCCGACGCAAAGATTGAACCGTACCGTAATCTACGAGATATATCTCGTAGGTTACGAACGTACCATAGCACACGCATGTTAATCGTTCGGCCAAGTACTCTTAGCCACTTCTTATTGACGATAACCTACGATTTCAAAGGCAGTAAGTTTAAATAATTAGTAAGTTTTTAAATATTTTAAATAATATAAAGATCAACATTAGGACATAAAAGCGGTATGGTAATGAATTCAGTCTGTGTTTCAATATAGAAATTAAAGGAGATATTTAACAAAATTTTACCAATTTATATAAGTTTAGATAAACAAATTTAATACGAAATATTTAATATAAATTTACAAATAACATTAATATAAATAATATATTAGAATATTTATAAAATTAATTTACAAAATACCGATTCAATCTTAAATTTACCAAATTTATAATTTACTCAATTTGGTGGATGTTATTTTTTTAAGTTTACATTTATTATATTTTTTTCGACTAATCAATTTTCTTCGTTGAGTTATTGTTGGCTGTACTTTAATCCTTTTCCCTCGCCTTGTAGAGTGCGCTAAAAATATCTTAATATAGCGAGTGATGACTCACTAGAGTTTGACATTTTTTCTAATTTAGAGACCATAATTTCTAAACTTTTTGTATTCTTTCTGGGTACTTTTCTAAATATTGTAGCAGTTGATTGGAAAGTTTTCTAGTTTTATTTCTCCCATCTTCTATTAATTCATTATAGTTAGAACTGTCTTTGTAAAGTAATTCGTTATTAGTAGCAACTTCTAAAATTTCATTTCATTCCGCATGAACGGTTGATTGCGATAAAGACTCTGAATATAAAGGTTCTAAGTCTAACCAATCACTCGCAGGTTGATACACAGGTAGCAATGAAGTAATATTTTTTTCTTATTAATGAGGTATCACTGGTTTCTAAATATTTATTATGTGCATTTGTAACAAGTAGGCCCAATGAATATATTTACATATTATTCCTGTATTTCCAGAGGGACATGCACATACAAGTACTTCTGAGTTAACTATGTACATTAAGTCAACAATATTTTTTTCTCTAGGTACTTGTATGTTACTATCGGAAACAATCTGTATTTTTGATGAAATGTTTGTTGGGGTTATTGGTATATGATGACCATATATGTATTTCTTTAAACGGCTATGGGCGGCATCAAGTAAACGTTTTTCATAATATCCAACAAATTTATATAGAATAAAATCTTATATAGAATATAAAACAAAGTCTCATTATCATTCACATTAACGTTTTTGCAAAATTATTTGTATTGTGGCCACCTATAAATTGAAAAATTAAAACCCACAAATGTTTCCTTTTCTAATATGTTTTCAAATATTCACAGTAATGTGGATAAGTGCGTGCATGTTCTAATGCTACATGATAATATGCTTCGCTCTCAGTTACTGATTTCGCATACATTATATTTTTGAAGTTCTGAAATAGAAAGCGTCGATGAATTCCATTTATACCTTTTGATATCCATCTCATTATCGCTTATAATACATGAAATGTACTTTATAAGATGGTTTTAATCGAGGACATAGAATCATCGAAAAACTTTATTCCTGTGGGTATTTTCCGGTCACCCCTCTTTTATATATAAAGATTTATATATTTTTTATTTATTTGTTTTTGCACAATTTTTTAGTTTTTCAAATAACTTCCATGAAATTTATCAAACTCTCAAAAAAATTGAATGTGCCTGGTATATATCTGTACCTTGGAAGTAAAAGCGCCAGTGTCCACTTTTTTCGATTTTGAGTTATATACACCAATCGATCATATCTATGAGCACAAGAAAGGCCAATGTCCTACTATAACCACATTCAAAGTTAGTAATAATTACTGAAGAGCCAATCTTCAAACGGCTTCAGTAGTAAAATGGCGTATGTTACTAATCATTGACCTATATCATAATCTTCTTAAAGACCAATGTCCGGACATACCTTTCATATAGCATATAGGTATGTAATACCTATAGGTAAATGAAAGATATAGGATTCATGTTTTGAAATTTTTTTCTATTTCACCTTAGTACGTCTCTTGTATCGAAATTACTCCAATCCGTTAGTACGCAATTCAAAGGGAGGTCATAAGGTACAATTTTTCATATAAAAAGTTTTTGAAAAATTTTTAGTTCAAAAAAATAAAACAAAGGTCGATTTTTCGGTGTCTGTTTGTACGTTCAAGAATTTCTCCTTCTCTATAGGACCGATTTAGACGAAATTTTGTAGACAGATGTAGACTACGAGCCCGCAGAAAGGGTTTTTTTCATTTTTTTAATAAATCCAATATGGAGCCATTCTTTTTTGTTCAAAAATTTGCCAAATTGTATAGGAAGCGGTGATGCCACGTTTGAAGCTTAACAAACTTTTTGAAATATCTCAGGAACGATAATAGATAGGACATTCGAATAAACTTTATTGTGTAAGCTACATAGAGCCGGAGTAATTTTACCTTGAAAAAAAGTGCACTACTCTAAATATCTCGGTTCATATGAAAGCTGGCAAAATGAAACTTCGGGAACTTATGTATAACCGGGAAGTCTCAATTTTGCCAGTGTGATGTCTAGTAAGACCCTGTATATTTTCTTATATTTTGGTAGCCCATCTGATTTGCTCTACAATGATACCACATATGATGGATTTAGCTCTTATAATTTCAAAGATATGACTCTTAATAACTTAAAACTTTGCAACTTGTCGCCATGACAACCGACATTCAACAATCATATTATATACATGTAAGGCCTAAATAATAGCTCATTATGCAAAGTTACAGGAAAAATTATTTTACGTTGTATGAGACATATAAATTGCTGTCGGAATTGAATATATGTTGTTATCAGTGGCGTGTGCACATAATAATTTTGGGAGGGGTTCAAAATAATTATTTTATTGATAAATTCAGTTTTAATATTAGAAGACTGAAATTTCACTCACATATAGTATATTGTATTATGCGTCGAATGAAAGTAATACCATCCCCGCAAGTGGTATAGAGCACGATGCTATAGTTACATTGTACCAAATTTTAGATTTTTCTCTTTTATAGTTTTAATTCGTGACCGAAAGGGTTAATGTATTCCGCCTTTTATATAGATTTCAAAAGTTGTAACACAGTAAAATCATTACATTGTCTAAGTTTCCTGATTTTGACAATAGCAAAAAGCAAGTTTTGTGGAAGATGCCTTATCTAGTTAGAATTTTTAATCTCTTTGCTTCGTAATTTTGATGAAACCCAATATATCTAAGAGCAGCTCTTAGGATAATTTTATTCAGAAATTCAGTTTTAGATAATTAGGAGGCTGAAATTTTGCTCGAATAGTACCTTATATTTTGCGAGAAATTAAATTACTCAAAATCTTCAACTGCTACACAACGCAACGTTCTCACGTATAAAGTTTAACAATTTTTGATATATCTCAGTAACTATAAAAGATAGAATATTCAAATAAATTTTGTTGTATAGGCTACCTAAAGCAGCTTTGATTTTATTTGAAACATTTTTTTAAAAACAATTTTCTCGAAAACTGTTATAATAATTTTTATATTCTCGTATCGAACGTTTCTTTAATATTTAAGCGATTAAGAGAGTATAAAAACGCACGATTAAACATAAAAGTAATTTGACCTTGAAAGATAATTACCTTACGTTAAATATCTGCGTTCCTATGAATGTTGAAAAAATGAAACTTAGGAAACGTAAAGATTATGAGACCTCAATTCTGCTAATATGAACAACTGAATCGATTTTGAGCAATAAAACAATGTTCAAGTAACACAGGACCGGAGTATTTATAGGTTGACGAATTTGTGCGTAGATAAATTCAAAAGTACAAGGCAGTCTGGCGTTCGGCAAAGTGGACATCGGAGTTGCCTGCGCCGTAGGCAAATATGGGGATCAAGGAATTAATGTGTTGGCGAATGCGTGAGTAGGGAAATTCAAATGCTAGCAGTTTTCCAAAAATGTTAGAAGTTTTCCGATCCTGTTAGAATTTTCCAGAAATGAGTCAAGAGTGGTCCTAAGACTCGACAACGTGGACAGAGAAGCTGTTCGCGCCGTAGGTAAATATAAGGATCGGAAATTCATGTGTTGGTGAATTCGCGCGTATACAAATTCAAAAGTTGAAGGCAGTCTGGCTTACGAAGCACGCCAGACTATTCTGTTAGAAATCTTCCAAAAGTGCGCCAAGAGCGGGTAGAGTGCGGCTGTGGCAAAGCGGTAAGCGGAACTACCCGCACCATAGGCAAACGCGGGGAAAAAGTGAGTCAAGAATGACCGTAGGCCGCACCCACGAGCGCCGAGAGTTTCGACGGGCCTCGATAATTTTTGTCTTATCTCACAAAGGCCCCGGGCCCTTGATTTTGATTGACCTGAGATTTTTTGTATTTTCTCAAAAAACACTACATAATATCGGGGGATTGACGGAGGTACATTGCGGGAGATTTTTTATATGCAATAAAGTATTGCATTTCAAGTTGCACTGACAGTGTAAATAAAATACAAAAGAGCCAAATTCATTTTATGCACTTGATATTTCTTACCCAATTTTATAAACACATTTCTATTTAAACGTTTCTGGCAATACCATTGCGGAAACTTTATTGTTCACGTTTGAAAAGGGTTTATCCATTTTTGTGACTTTTTCTTTATAAATTGCTTTTTTATACTTTTAAGAACCCTTGACGGGTCCTCATCGGCTCCGGTAATTTGTGGCCCTAGCCGCGGCTAAACGAACAGCAAGCTGTCCGCGCCGTAGGCAAGTACGGGGACCAGGGGATCCATGGGTAGACGCGTTATAGGGTAAGCGATTTATAGGTTACGTTAGTTTTATTTATTTAACTGTTGTGCTAATTGAATTTAAGGTGACAATCAAAACTACAAGGTTCAACTTTTGTTTTAGCGAAATATAATGAAACGAATGACTTCCAATATATGAAAGATGGGGTGGCGATCACGTCCGCGAATTTTATATTTAGTGGTAATTCATTGTATGTTTTCAAGATGGTGTATTGTACTGTTTTGTGTCCACTATTTGTATTGATCGCATTTTGTAATATGCTGTCCTTAGTTCTAATGTCACGTTCGTGTATATTTTTGTTTTCTGTAATCATCTGGTTATGTTTAATTTTTTATTTAGTTTATATGCAATTTGTAAATTTCTTAGTTCTGTAAGTTCTTGTATATTCATTGTATTATAATACACGTCGTCGGTATGAGTATACCTATTTAGATTGAATACAATTTTAATATTTTTTGTAATCGTTTTTTGTAATCGATTTAGTGTTGTTTTACTTGCCGATCCATATATTAATTCCTTACATTAGGCTGCTTTGAATGTGTGTATGTATAGTATACACGTTTTCTTATTATGCTACCAAATCCCTGTCTGCATAAAGTACCGGATTTAACTCTTTGCCGCTGTAAGCACTGAAAAAAATTGCCCTTTTTATATACATTCTTATTAAACTTGGTATTATTTTTATTGAACAAACAAAATGCCTAAGCTCCATATTATTGATATATTTTATTTTTTTAAACTGTCTAATTTCTCGTTTTTCCTTAGTTAAATAAAAAGAAAACTCACTGATAAAATACACTTATGATAAAATATAATTTGTACATGAGAAAAATCTCTATGTGGCTATATACCTATATGCAGGGACGCAGTGGGGCCGGAACGCACCGAATCGACTGCTGCATATAAAATCCCCGCAGCATATAAAATCTTTTTATAAATCTAAATAAATTCTAAATAAATAATTATTTTAATAATTAATATTAATCCGTACTATTTTATTACTTAGATATATTCGTATTTTGTTTTATAACTATATGGTAAATATTTTTGATATAATAAAAAATGTGTAGAATGTTTTTAATATGATACAAAAATTGGCCTTGAGGATATAGCTTTTTTGGGTTTACGTAGGAAGTGGAGAAATCTTCAAAAGGCGAAGGATGGCCATGCATCCAACAGTGTGGGATTTCTACCGCACTAAAACTCCACTCCCCGATGGATTTGTGAAAATTAGGAGATTGTAGATATTATTAAAGGAGGCCTTAGGATTTGTCATCCTCTTCAGCTTGGAAAAGAGAATATAGCAAATAATAGCAGCTGTTAAAGGAAAGTAAAACAGTTTTAAAACATTTTATATCGTACAATCGTTTGTTTATTTTAGAGTCCAGTGTTAAGCATTAAAAAGGATCTTTTATAGTTATCCTTAGATTACAATCAATAAATATATGAGATCTATTTCTACAGTATTTTTAACTGATCTATAATCTTTTATAT
>WYDF02105379.1:0-10520 GCA_009867245.2 Adranes taylori
AACCCCAACAAAAACCAATAAAAAACGTTTCCCCCCCACTTTTTCTTTTTTCTTCCCCTTATCTCTCCCTTATCTTTTCTCTTTCAACCCTTATTTTTTTCCGTTGATCCCTAAATCTTTTCCCTCAATCCCTTTTCTTCGTCTTTCCGTTCAACGCAACTTTCCCCTTAACTCCCTATATCTAATCCCCAAGAGATGATATATTTTCTCATATGTCATTAATGCAAGTTAAATTATTAGAATCGCAAATACGGTTGCATGTTAATTGAAGTAGATTTGAATTAAATTCAACCATTTAGTTTCCAGTGCGCGGCAATATCTAATTATGGTTTCTGGTGTAAATTTGTAAATAACACACAGGGCTGGACACGCAAATAGGCTCTAGTGCTAGGCTGTTCCACTTGCGAAGTCTAAGTGTTCAGGAACACTGCCGTAGTTTCCTAAATTCAATATTTTCCAGAGTATTTTCTGCTACTTACTCCAGCTTATCTAAATCTGTTCAAATTTTCTATGATTATTTGGAAATGATTTCTACGAAGTTGCACGAGTACCTGAATTTTAAATGACTTTATTGGTCTTCCGAAGATAACCTAGAAAATTAATCCAAAAATGCAAAATAAAGACCAATTTTAATTCACCCATTTGCTGCCCAAGGCTCACGCCATTAATGATTACATTCTAATTTCCTACTTTTTACGATATTACTAGCGTATTTGGAATCTATTTTGTGCAAATCATTTATATAGTACATCTTTTGTTTAATTCCTTTAGAATTGACTGAATAAATATCATTATAACTGTTTAATAAGTATTAAATTCTATAACCATTCATCGGTTACGTACATAAATAATATGTAGTTACATAAATAATTCGTTATATGATTTCGAATATTATGCTCATAAAAGTGAAATAAAAGTTTAGAATAACCGTTGCATAAGAATAACAGTCATCATATAACAGGTTACTTAAAAATAACCTTTAATCACATTACGGCTACAAGTACCGTAAAAATATCACTCGTCAAATTCTAAACTTTTTTTATAGCCAAATTGTTAACTTTACTTTTAAATTTGATTTAATGCTATTTTAAATTTTTGTAATTTGCTAAGTTGTAGTGTAAAGGCTTCTTTAACAACATTGAAGTGTGTAAGTAATTGAGCAATTCAAGCAAGTTATTCCAAGAGCTCAGCTCCTAATAATTACTGATTCATTATTTTCTTATTTCTGCTTTATTTTAATAATTCACTGAGAGGTTTTATTCTGAATATAATATTTGTGATTGTCATAGTTATCTAGAGTGACCTTTATTGAGTTTAGTCATCTTCAACAAAATGACATCCAAAAATGTAGGCAATCTCAGTGTTGATTTGCAATATTGAACATTATTCTGTTTGGTGGAAACTAGATTATTCAATGAGTTTTTTTACAATAAATTTATTAATATTCGTATTTTATCAAATGTAAACATACATTTTTTGTACCAGTAAAAGTACTATGTTGAAAACTTACCTCGCTAACTAGATTCTTGAAATAAATGGGCATGCTCAAATGTATCTATTTTGTTCAAAATTCTTTTGGTTGATAGGAATTTTTGTTAGTCTACATTTTCGGTATGGCGTCGGCTTTTGTCACAAGGTTTTTTTAAAGAAAATAAGATTTGTTTCGGGAACATGTAGTGAATGTAAGTGTCTATTTCGATGGACGTGTTGTTAATCGGCAATTGAAAAGAAGTAATGTAAAAGTGCAATCTATATATATATATATATATATATATATATATACATGGGCGCCAGCACGTATGCTCTTTCACTGGTCTTCACTTCGCATTCACTGCTCTTCACTGCTCTCCACTTCACATTCACAACTTAAAATTTCTACTATATCAAACTTTTTGTCGGTAGTGTATATAATAAACCTTTATTGACATAAATTCTGCTACAATTCTAACATTAAAGTAAAACAATTTTTCTTCTTAACCAACCACATTACAATAAGCATTACAGATCGAAGAGCTTAGATGAAAGTCACTTTTCTTTAACAGAAATAAAATATCTCAAGAGAGATTTTAATTGTCTTTCATCCTCCTCTTTGCTTTATTTCCCTTAAAGTTTTCCTCATTACTCCAACATCCTCACCAATTCATAGTCTCTTCTCTCTCTCTTGCACATTCCATGCTATTCCTTTACATCCTCTCACCCAATGCTCTCATCTTTGTTCTTCTGTATAACAAATCCTACACATCTGTTCTCTCATCAACCCAGTATAGATTTTCACTCCGCTCCTTTCCACATCTAAACCTCGCTATCATTCTCTTAGCATCCATACTGCATCTAGCCTTTAAGTAATCAGGCATATCGCCCTTCTTATTCATTTATACTTATCATTATATCAGCTTTTCCTTATTCCTTCATTGCTCTCTTGGTTATCCACATCACTCATTTTCTCTTCCACTTCATTTATTATGGGTCTTCCATACTTTTTCATATCGTACCAACTATTCAAAGACAATCCTATCCTTTCATATACTTTTTTTTCTTCTCATATACCAATCATTACTTTCTACGCCATTTCTATCCTCATTCAAACCCGTCCCATATACACTCATCACCAATCTATCACACTCATCCACGCACACTATAATCTTAAACTTTAAACCATTTTTTTGAATCCAGTCACCCAGCATTTATACATATGGAATTCCTTCAATACAATGTCACAAGGAATATCACAATCTCCTTTCTACTTCCTAGTAAAACCTTTGTTCATGCCCATTATTGGCTCCCCCTTCCCCCCAGCTTGGCAAAAAATACATGAAAATGTAATATAGGAAAGATTAGAAGAGGTAAATTAGGACGTTTATTACATTTTCCTTCTCCCCTCCCCCCCCCCTTGCGCATGTAAATAAATGTCATCTTGATTTTTACAATGACAGACTCTTATTCGAGAGGAAAACGTAGAAAACATTTAAAGATATCATTTTAACAGGAAAAGATATCGCAGCTAAAACTGAAACTATTAGCGCTCTCTTTTACCAAAACATTGAAACACTACAAAACAGAATAGTCAAGTAGAAATCGAATAAGAACGAATTGTTGTAGTTCTATCAAGAGAAGGTGTATGCAACGTGTGTGGTCCAGGACATCCAGCAAAAGCGAATCGCGTCAGTCGCGTTGTGTTTATGTGCATAACGCGGAGCGATTCATTTGGGCTTAGTTGTTTTTTTCTCTCATATACATATCTTGAGGCGTTGATACACATATTGAAATAATCTGAAATGACTTGTGGAACAAATGTTCTTATAGAATTGATTTCTGTATCAAAATCAGGATTATGATTACGTTATAAGTATCTTTGCATAACCACCATACCGCTTTTCTTTTTCTAACATAAAATGCTCATGTATGAGCTCTCAGGAATTGGGCAAGAAGTCATAGTAATAACAATGTAAGGTTTACTGATTTTTAGTATTCATAACTCATGGTATGATCCCATTCGCAATTTTTAATTGACTGAATTAACTTGTTTGAAGTTAATTATAAAATAAAATTAGTTAGGATTATTCCAGTCCATATTCCATTAGAAAAAGTAAAGACAAGACAAAAGCGCAACGAACTAGATATAATATGATTTTTGCTATTAGTGGTTCTTCGGTTTTGAAGATACACATGAGCGGAAGGTCTCCTACGGCACGTCAATGATCAGATACCCGGATGCCACTGCTGATCATATTAAATTGTCGAATGGTCTTTTGTAACGAAGATAATGAGGGATTGTTGTCCATCCACTTGAAGATGTAAAATACGTAGACGAACATATAAAATACGTTGTTGCGACGACTTTTTGGTGAAATTCTATGAAGCTATTAATCGTGAACCAATAGAAGCTATTGGTGAATACGTTCCGATGCCGATGCGCGCCAAAATTTTGCCAGATGCAAAAATAAAGGAGTAACTCGTAGAATTCATTAAAAAGTTCCTCAAAATGAAAAGATGTAGAAGATATGTTTTGGCGAAAATTCCCGGGAACAGTATAAACTAAAAGAGTTCAAATTTTAACAGCGAGAAGACAATAAACTTTCTTTGTGCTGCCATTTACGATCGCTAAATGCATATAACAAGGTGTCCGTCTTTAGTGCGCGAAAATAATCCGTGTATAAGAAACTCGAGCCCAGTCGGATAACGGCGAATGCATATATGTATTTTCTTAACAAAAAAACAAAATAAATTTTTAGCCCCTCTTCTTTTGAAACGCATGTGGTTGCTGTATTTGTGATCTTTTTCTTCTCTCTCTCTCTCTCTCTTCTCTTCGCTACGAATGAAGATATTTTGCAATACGTGAAAGCCTTTTTCTCTTCTGTCTAGCTAGTAAGAATTGCTGAAGAAACACTGACGTTTTTGGTCGTTCCATGAATTGTATACAATTATATTTCATTTAGCGATAATAATGTTCAAACCTAACTCCTAGAAACTGAAATTCTAAGTAACCTCCTAAGGTCTTAATAACGTCGTACTTTACTTTGTTACAGAATTGTAATTATCAATGCAGGATTGTAATATTTACTTTTTGATTACTATACTACGATTTCCAACGTTGATGGGTGACGTAGTGCGGTCAAAATCTTAGAAGCATTGCATTGATAACGCCTTTTGCTAAAATGCGTGGAATTAATATCCAATCCAATTCGTTGAAACCCCAAAAGGGTAAAAAGCTTAAAGACTGAAAATTGGGTCGTGGAAATATTCGTTAAACGCTTTTTCCAATAAAAAAACTAAGAATAATAAAAATCGTTCATAAAAGAAAACGGCCAATACGAAAATATTCTATCTATGAAAATGCACACATACATGTATGTATGGTAAAGGGGTAGCTGTGTTCTATCGGCAAAAGATATTAAGAAGAGCACGCTTCTTAATAGAATAAACGCGTGAAAGACAGCATCATTTGATCTTGGCTTTCTGCATTTGTATAAATGTGTGTAAATATTATTTCTTTCGCACGGTGCGGAGAGCCTTTGATGTAAATTTATATTAATATTACTATTATTTGTTAATAGTTATTAGTAAATTGATTTGTTAATTGGGTTGTTATATTTGAAAAATTGAATTAGATTTGATTAGTCAAATTATATTACGTTAGAGGGTTACTCATTGAATTGAGGAATTATTAGAGAATTGCTTATCACAATTGTTAATAATTGTGATAATCCGGTAATTGTGATAATCCGGTATCAAGTTTGCTTCTAGAAGCATCTTTTAATTACCTCAAATACTTGTTTAAAAAGGGCCGAATAAATATAATTTTAATTCAGATCACTTTAGCATCATAAAAACCTATACTGAAAATTAAAAACCACATAAAATTTGCTATTAGAGTCAGTAGATAAAATTTTTAAATTAATACGAATGATATTGAGATTCTGGGATGAAAATTTTTGGTATGCCAGGGGCTCAATATAAGCCGTTAAACATTTTCTTTCAGATGCTCCTATCAAAGGCTTAATAGGCGCCATGAAATTTCTGCTTCAGACGCAGCAGCACAGATTCTGAATTAGTTTTGATCTGGTACAGCGTCTACATCACCTACAACGATAAGTTTTTAGAAGAACGTCATATCAAAACAAAAATCAGTACCGAAATAAACTGCAGTTGGAGTCCTGTTCGTTGGAAAGTTCTCTGTGTTCAGCTAGAAGTATTTCCTGGCTTGCAGTTAGCGCATTAGAATAGCATCCATCTTCAGTTTTACTTATCTCCACCTAAAAGTTATTTTACGCTTAAAACATTAATACATACTCCGTCTGCTTTAGACGCATTTATGCATCTTACATCACATTAATATAATTAATATAAATTTTTCGAATTACTTACATTTTCATATGCGAAAATTTCGTGCTTCTCGCTTTAAATTATTGTATAATAGTTTTAATTGTTTTGTTGTTCGTATTCCTGTTTCTGCATTACAATCAAATTGTTAACTAATTTTCAACCAAATTTCATTTTATTTATAAAAAATTGTATTGTGCGCTTATTTTCTAATATACCAACGTTCCTGCGTTACACAGATAATATGAAATATAGGGGATGGTAGCCTAATTTGGACGATTTCAACATTTTTCAATATAGAAAGACACATAAGAACTGTTAATAAAAATGAACTAGCTGAAAAGAAACTCACTAATTGTGCCATTAAAATAATATCATTTATTAAATAAAAAAAAAATATTTATAGCGTGAAAAATGAACCCAAAAGAATCTTGAAATCGACCCAAATAAGGAAACCGGTTCCCCAAATTGAACCGCTAGAGTCACAAATTGGACTAACACTTTCTTAACAGAAATTGAAACAAAGAAGATTTTCGTTTTAGCACGAACACCAGCACACTATGTATCCAAGTGCGATATTTCATGCATTGTATTATTTCTTCTTCCTTGGTTTCTTTACATGAAACCACGAACCATTCGTTTCTTCGGCATTTTGTCAAAGTTTGATGATCTTATTTGCTTTAATGTTTGCTTTTGCTAGGGCCGCTGGTTATTTATAAGGGCTACTGGTTATTTCCACTGCTTTATGACCTATTGGTGTACTGCGAGAAGACAAAGGACCATCTGAGTGTGGGATTTTCTTTGTGATATTTCCTAAAGCAAAGCATGATATTTCCTGCTAGAAGTTTCAACAGGGGTTCCAGAAGGTTGCAAAACATCATCCGATGCAAACTGGTCATCGGATGATATGCCTGTAAAGCTATGCCTATTCACAAGCCAAATTCCAGAAGCACGGAAGGCACTCTTTGCAATTCCCACAATGGCCGCTTTACCATATGCATCATTAAGTAATATTGACATTTGATATATTTTATCCCCCTTATGTAAGCGAAGGAACGTTTCCTGAGCTTGAGTAAAATAGGTCTGCAATGTTGTTCAATCTTTTACAACCATCTCAGCTCTTCAACATATGTATAGCAAGCATAGTGGGGTGTCCAAGTTTTGTCTGGATCCCCTACTTTTACACCGAAATACGCGAGATATACTTGCCGCACGAACGATGTTAAATGTTTTTTTTTGTCTTGACATCATTAACTCACCACAAATGTAACAAAAGGAATCTGCAGAGTTTTTACAGCCTCTTGACGCCATTCCGAACACTGTATGTTTGATTTTTAGCGTATATCCGCCGACACAAACAATTTTGATCGCGGAGGATACGTACCAACGGTTGCGTCAACATTGATAGCTAGCTGAGTTGTACAACAAAATTCACCTAAACTCATTTCAGTGTATTTAATTTTCAACGTGCGGTCACACGATAAAGTTATAAGCTCCTCTTCTTCTGATACAGAAAATAGAGAATTGGTAGAAAATTGTTGTGAATAAAAAGGACTTCTAACTGTCATATTTGTCCGTCTTCAGAGAAGGAAAATATTTTATGTCATTGCTATCCAGTATAGCCAAAGGTTGTGATATCAATGATACACATTCGGTGCTCCTATTTTGTACGGAGGAGAACATGCTAAGATCATTTTCACAGAACATGCTAAGATTACTACTCCTTGCTTCCAAAGAGTGATCGTTTTGTGGAAAGCTCACAATTTGTCTGTTGATGTTAAGATATTTTCTTTCCTACCTTATCCTGCCTCTCGAAATAATTAAAAACATTTGTTAAGTAGCCCAATTTATTGCCCCAGATATTATCCTTAAGATCTTGCGCGAAGGATATATTTTCATTTTCAAAGAATAGAATTAATTCTATTTTTAGCTCTGGTACGTGAAAAAATACCTTTTCCCGAGAAACCTTTTCATGGTTTCTGTATGAAGAGGTATGCCTTTATATTTTTCTTTCATCGCTAAAAACACAGTTGCTTAAAAATATGAGATTTTAACGGTCTCGCCTTTATGTAATTTTCCATACTGACAACGCTGTTCAGAACACTTTTGAATTCTGTGGGTAATATTTTTACCATAAGTGTTTCCCAATGTAAGAAACAGTGGTTTAAATAAATCTTGCAGCAGCTTGATCATAACGAATAACATTTTTATTTTCGCTTTAGCGATTGAATGTCTTAAGAGTGTTATTTAGGTCACCGGAAATTCTAATCGGCAATTTCTCACATACCGGGTTAAGTACATTTTGTGAGCAGGATATGCTTTAATTTCTTCATGCGTAACCGCATCTTCAAAGTTCGAAGTAAAAACACAAAATCGCTTTACAGCCATAGATAAACCTGTTTTTGTATTGCTGCCTAAAATCTTCTTTTTTCGCCTAAACCCTTTATGATTGACGTACGACACTCATTGCTAATAAATAAAAGAAGATTGTGCTACACGTCAGCCTCAGTTGCGGACAAATTCTTAAGTTCAACATTAGTTTCCAGATTTGTACCACTTACTTGTATTGTTTGTTCGCTAATATAAATTTAGTCAGTTTGTTTTATAGAACTTTTTGTTTGCCTTGAAATAGGTTCGTTCTTTTTTGCGGTTTTGGTTTGCTATCCAAGTATTTCAATATTGTTTTGTACATATTTTAGCAAGAGTTTTTTGTTTATTACTTTTATTATTGTTAAGTTGCAGGTTTTTCTATTTTAATGTATTAATTTCCTCTAGAAGCATACTATTTTGCTTTTTTACAAAATTAATCTCACATTTAGATTTACTTATAATATTTGAAGTAGCATTTGTTATTTCTAAGTTGACAATTTCACGTGGATCATAGTCAACTGATAAATTCTTATTTTTATGAACAAAATTTAAATTGTCCATCGTAGTACATCAATAAGAGGTGTTTTCACTAACCTGTTTGCTACATTTTTCACACATCCATAGTTTTAAAGTTCCATCTTCTTTCATGGAGGTGAAATTATCAGCCGATAAATTTGCACACGTAAAACATTCTCCTTATTAGGAGAATTAATATATTCTACATAATTTTCATGTTTGCCAATGTTTGAGAAGCAGACAGCACATTCTGTCGCCTAAATGAACAATTTGACAATGAAACGAAGCAATTAATAAATATTTCTATAACCGCGCATTAGAATATCAAACGAATTGGCTGACCATCAAAGACTGACCCGTCAATAAATTGTTTAAATGTTCTTACTAAAGTTTTGATACAAGTCTATTCGTAGCACTGATTAAAATTCGATGAGGTTTTTCATCACTAGAATGATTTCGCTCGCATCTATCTTCTTGGTTTTTCTTTACTATTATGCCTTGCTTTGTTTAACGTACTGATACGTGTATTCCGTATCTCTATTTTGGCAGCTTAAAACGATATAACCTGCGAAACGGTGATCCATCTTCGACTTGAGAAGACAGCTTGCCGACATACTTCGTACAAGGGTTATTTGAAAACTAACTATTGTATTAATGAATAACATTTAAAGGAAATATTTTAAAAGTTTTTACTTAATACCTTTCTGATGGATGGTTCCACCAAGAGGCTTAATAAAATACCTGACTATTTTAAGTACTTAAATATAAAAAATTCAAACAACAGCTATAAAGCTTTTTAACAGAAAGACCCTATTGTTCTCTAAGGCTCTTTTTAGTTGTACTGGTTATTTTTAACTGTTATTTATTATTTCGAACCAAGGTTATTAATGTGTATTGTTAATTAATTTATTTTTCGTATGTTTTATTGTTGTGCTTGACGAGCCACTCTGTAATATTGTATTTAAAAGGTAATAAAGAAATTTGAATAAAGAATAAAGAAATGGTTGTTGGAGGGCTTTCAATTTTACATATAAATGCGGATCTGTACTAATTTCGCGAAAATAATTAACTGCTTTAAACAATTTTTTTATTTTTTATTTGTAATAATTTCGTTTGAAATGAATTTATTATTTTTATACTTCTGTAACTTTGCGAAAATTATTTAAAGCTGAAACTTTTTGATAGGTTCAACTAGTATTTACAATTTATTCTTTTAGTTTTAATTCTAGTCAGTTTTATTTAATTTAATATATTTCTTATAGATATTTTCGCTAGAATAATGCGCATGTACAATTCAATGTATACAAAATTTGTCCTCATAATTATTCTAAGGATATTCTAAGGAGACTGAATAAGAAATCTTCTATACTTTTAAGAAAAAGCTTCGGCGACGTTGCCTTAGCGTAATCTTTGAACCAGATCTTTAAACTCTTCTTCATAGAATAAAATTGTCATATGTGATTGGGAAACTCTTCTGAACTTGTGGTTCTTTGACAGACTCTCGCTCGCGACTCTGCTAATGTCACAAATTGAGCAAACTAATATATTACTACAGAATATAATAAGCTTCAGGTTAAGGTGCGACCGCACGTTGGAACAGTTATCTGTGTTCCATCGGTTCTACAAGGACTCGCTGAGGCACGGGCAGCTAACTACGTAAGTATTCCAGGTGATCGTGTTCTTGTGATAAAGGAAAACTACTGTTCGAGATGACACTTTGCTCTTGCGTATCTAATATAATCCTACAGAAACCAATAATGACCTTCAGCAAGACTTAGAAAAGACTGAGGTCATAACTCCATAGTTCGGAGACG
>WYDF02105390.1:0-10520 GCA_009867245.2 Adranes taylori
AGTGGAGACCACCAAAAATAAGGCCAATGGGAAGACCACCGGAGCGATGGACAAACGACACCAAAAGAATAGCAGGACATACTTGGCAACAAGTGGCAATTGATCGGGAAGAATGGATAAGAAAAGGGGTGGCCTACATCCAGCAGTGGATATAAATGGGCTGTACAACAGAAGAGAATTGCTATACTCTTAGTTGTCCGCCCCTACTACTTACTCATCATGCGATTCGTGGGACCAATAGCTTCGGGTTTTGTGGCTTTGGGCCAATTTCCTTGGGTGGGTTGTATGTAGCCGTGTATGCAAAAATTAAATTTTCAGCATTTCCGCCTACCAAAAACAGCTTAAATATATTTTGATTTATTGACATATTAAAATAAAGACTACCATATGTCGTCTTCATCCACGTTTATTTTAATTACACTTTTTGCGAACGTTTTCTGGCTCATTATCATGCTAATGAATTGCACACAATGTCAAAGAAACATGTTTGAATTCAACAATATATAATTTAGCAAAGTTATGAATAAAAATCTATAACTAAACCTTCGTCGTTAAACTTTCGAAGAGTAGTTTTCGCGTGTTTAAATTGGTGATATTTGAGTAAGTTTTGATGATATAATTTAGTAACTAATTCACACTTTAATTGAACAGTTCCGCGATTCGTTTATTCTTTATTCAGTGTTCAACCAAATTAAGGCTCAAATCAGAAGCAGTTCGACATAACGTATCACAGTTCATTACCTAAAAATTGAACAGCGCTATCAGTCGTGATATTTCTAATAATTATATCATTTTAATTAATATTAAATGTTATATAGTTATACGTTTAATAAATACACATACACTGAAACATGCTGAAAAAATAAATTGTCATATTAAGAGTTATACAAATCGAAACAGACACATATAATTAAAAATTGGAGACATATTATCACTTATAAATCAGGATTCCTCCGACCTGACATTGCCGAAGGGAGATTTTCGTATGGAGCAGCTATCACCTGCTCACAGCTATAGGTACTTGGATTCCCTGTTACTTTATACGATAGTCCTTTAGTTTATATACTTCTAGCAAAGTTATTAATTGAATAATTGATGCCGAAGTTCTAAATATAATCTTCTGATCCTCCCAATAGGATTCAAAATAAAAACGGGCTTGAACCATAGTTAACGATTCAATCTGAACATACCTTCAGATTGACTTTTGTGACTGTGAGAACAACACGGTATTAGCAACACGGTATGTGACTGTGCCTTTTGTGACTGAACAATTACTTGTAGTGCCAACTCTTAACTATGAATAAAAATATCTATTGTTACGTTTTAGCAATGCCTACATGAATTTAAATAAAATATTCGTCATTCCCATACATGAAACAAAATAATCAACACTTTACAATTAATAAATCAATACTAAAATAAATCAATACTTGATCCTACGTTCAAATAATCACACCATAATGGCGTTACAAATTGTTAGATTTCATCCCAATAAATATTCAATAAAGTACTTACGGTTCTGCCGTTGGTCACAAACAATTTTCTTATTAGTCTAGATTATCCTATTTACTTATTTATTTATATTTATTTTAGATTTACCTTGATTAATAAATAGACTTGTTACCCAATACTTTTAATTTAATTTATCTGTAAACATGACACTCAAAAAAATCATCTATTTTATTCTCAAAAATACTGACTACTAGTACTGTGTTGTTCTTAACGATTTATACTAAAAATAATAAAAATAAATTTATTCTCCGCAGTTTACTTAGTCATGACTTTTCTTTTAATAAGTTATTATTTTTTAATCAGAATAAATTCATGATTACTACTTTCACCTGCATAGGTTTGCAAAATTTTCACCTGCATAGGTTTAGCCTTTAAACTACCAAAAGATACCTTATGTGGAAGCAATGAAGTTTTTGAACGTTCCTTCTTTTTTCCAAAATCCTACCTGAAATCGGATTCTCATTAATTCAATTAATTAATAATTGCATAAGTCCTTAATAAGTCATTCCTTAATAAGTCCTTAATAAGTCATTAACAATTCCTTAATAAGTCATAAATTTCATGAGAAATCCTCTAACAATCAATTAAAATAAAAGCCAGAAGTAACCGCCAAGAACATCACAGGTTCCGACAACGTATACACAAGTACAGATCAGACACATCAGGCGGCATGTCACGTCATGTCACGGAAAGCTTTGTGTTATGCCGAAACCGCGCGCTACTGCAGGTGCATTGTCATATATTTTAAGGTTTACGACTTTACGCATTTCTTCTACGATACAAGTTTTTTTTATTATTTTAAAATAACGGTTTTCTTTGTCGGCGAATATTTGTTTCACTTGTATTTCACACACCGCTTTTTCTGAATGACGAGTAAGCTTTTTACCCTTTTGGCTTTCAACAAATCTCATTGGATATTAGTTTAACGTATTTTTGAAGGAGGCGTTTTCTATACGATACTTTAAGATTTTGATCGCATGAAGCTACTATTTCCACTGCTGGTGTAACTCACTACCTTTTATAAATCACCACTACTTACATTTCAGTAGATAACCGTTAACGAATTAATGCAACTTTGATCCTTACAGTTTCTTAACGTATCAGGAAGAAGCATTTGATTGGTCGGATGTATAACCTTCCTAAAAATTTGTAGCACAGGCTTCTTCCAAACTTCGCCTTTTTGCGGCAAACGCAGTCGAAAGCCATCGGATTAAGCAACAAGCCATAGCTCAACGGATGCGAGAACCCAGTCACGGTAGTCAAAAGCTTTAATTCTGAAATAAGACCTAGTCAAGACTTTTTGGTCAGCGAGAAATCGCAGCCAGTATTGATCTGATCTTAAAGCGCTATAGTAAAATTTCAAATATTCCAACATGTTAAATCTACGAAAATAAAATAAGTAAAAATAAAATTCTACAACAATAAAATTCAACTTCTACGAAAGAAAAAAAAAGGTTAAGTATCCGACGGCACATCTTCTGCTGAATCTTTCGATTCCCAAATAATTATCACTTCCTTCTAATCTTATTCTCACTTTATTATTGCCCATTGACCGCATCCTGATGCGAAGACGAGGGGGCCGACGAGAGAAGAAGAAGCTCGCCAGGAAGTATCGGGCACACGAAAACCATAAGAACGATCCAGCACAGACTCCAATGGTCATCAATTACGAACGTCGTCCTCGAACTCCACGTCTTATCTCAAACTCCCGAGCCAACGCCAGTGGCCTACGTGCAAGAAGAGCGCCACGGTCCTCCATACCACCTACCGCTCCGGGCCATGTACCGCTCCCAGCGACCCCTGGTAAGAGATGGCTGTACCGGGCAACAATAGAAGACCACCACCGAAGCCTTTTTAGGTACTACTTCGGCGGTAGCCAGTAGAGTTTCAATCAATTCCGTCATCATCAATTATCAATGAATTTCCACATCAGTATACATCTACAAGATCCTGTCGTCGCATACCATCAACAAAAACTCTATATTTGCGGTATCCATCAACAAAAAGCCAATTATCAAAACATTTCAATTCATTTCTACATCTGCGCGCATATCTACTAAAATCCTACGCCAAAAACGCATCGATAAAGTTCTACATCTTGCTCAATTCTATCTTCATCCACGTATTATTCAACTAAGGCTAATCTATTTAATATAGTCAACATCAACGTCGTTGGTACAGAAGAGAAATTTCGTTCCAGAACCGTACTCATAGCTGAAGACAAATAATGCAATAAAATACGTACAATCTTATTTAGTTCGTCACTCTTTATTTGATTTAGTTTTTGAAATGGAAGAAGAGAACTGGATCAGCCTAACAAATTTGGCTTATATTTAGAATCAACATAATTGTCAGTTATTTAAAATCGTGCTTAAAGTCATATATTTGCAGTTATAAATACTAGAACAAATAACCAAACTATTTAAACTTGTTATTGCCTTTCTTGTTTATTATATTAGAAATTGTGTACTTGGTCATAAAAATTAGAACAAACGAATTCCTAACCCAACCCTGAATCTCATGCAAGAGCAAATTATGTTACAAGCGGTATAAAATATAAAAAGCAGTATAGTAATTATAAACAAAATTACGATCCTGCTTTGGTTAAGTCAGTTAAACCAGTAACATACCTAATTAACACGTTCTAGAATATTCCTTCCACTAGAATATTCCTTCCACCTTCCACGTTCCTTAACACGTTGCCCTTCTGGTAAATTTCATTTAGTTAATGCATTCCACTTAAGAGTCTATACTACTATCAGGCTAATTACCTTTGGTTGTAATTGAGGTCAACTAATCAAAGGTGCTTATTGCCCCAACAATGATACCATCCATTCAGTGCGCATACATCTATTCTATATTTATTATCAATTACATTAATTTGGTCACTTATACATTCTCACCTATACACTGTGGCCGATGACGTATTATTGAAAAAAGCGTTGCACCTGTTCCCACTCTAATTGTTCATAAATTTGTATTCCTATGTAATTATTTATTAAACACTTAATTTTACCAGCATAGGGTATAATCAATAAGTAATATTTATTTCTGAACTTTGATCATAAAATAGATTTACGGTAATTTACCCAATGACTGTACCTTTTAAATTTAACTCTTCTTTATCTTAATGGTAGGCCTTTGAAGTAGTGTGAAGCTGCAAAGTTCACCTGATCATTTAAGTTATTATGAGTTTTCATGTAGAATATTATTTCAAGGTTCTTAGCTATATTCATCCTTTGTCCTTTATTCATGAAGTCTCAATGTCGAATGTAGGTTCAAGGCTATGGAATGCATTTATTGAATATCTAAGTTGGTATTTGTTGAATTATGTACAATACTACCCCTATATTCCTTTACTTTTGTAAACAAAGATGTATCTGATTGCCTTGCCACAAGAGCACAAAACATAAATTGTAGCAAAGAATACATTGGCCAATCAGGGTATTCTCTGATTACGTGAATAAAGGAACATGTGAGTAGTATTGTACACAATAAAACAAATTCCAACTTGGCTGTTTACATCAATAAATTTAATAGTCCTGAACAAAAGTTCGACATTAAGACAAATTGTAAATTTCTTCAATTCATGAATAACGGACAAAGAATTAATATAGCGGAGACCTTGAAATAACAATTTCAATAAAAACTTTCAGTAATTTAAATGATCAGGTGAACTTTGCGGCTTCACACGTTCCTAAAATCTACCATTAAGATAAAGATTTTTTTTATGTCATCAAATATTTGGGTTTTCAACCACGTTAAGTAACTTTTTCAGCTTATAAGTAATTAGAATATGCCTCAATTTTGAATTACTTGTGACTTGCTTGATTTGTATAATAATTACTATGACAGTCTACTTTTTCAACATGTCTCACTGTATTTGTATTTCTATTTATAAACCGCATAACATTTAATATTGAGTAAAATGACATATTTATTAGAAATGTCACAAGGAGTTGACATTGTTCGATTTTAAAGTAATGAGCCATAATATATTATGCTCATGACTTGTATCTTCATTCTGTCGAACACTAAATAAGTCTAAACAAATCGCAGGCCTCTTCAGTCAACATGTGAATTAGTAACTAAATTATACCATCATTAGTTATTCAGATGTCACTAACTTAAGGACACGAAAACTAAATTTTACAGGTATATAGACAAAGGTATATAGACAGGTATATAGACAGAATTGTACCTAATTAAAGCAGGATTGATGTTACGCTTATGAACACTATTCTACTTTTATTTTATTCTGTTTATTTGCAATAAAACTGCTCATTGCATGAGATAACTCAGGATCAGGTTAAAAATTCGCTGATCTTAATTATTATATAAAAGTACTCCGACATATAAATGTATTCTGTACACGCAATAACGTGGTAAAAGTAATTTGGCTTATTGTTCTTTAATATTTATAACTTCATATATGTGACTCAATTTGTTTCTATATGATATGACGTTCTTATATGACTCGATAACTTCATACATATGACTTCATGATTTCATATGACTTCATTTGACTTGATTCGTTCTTTTAATTTATTGACAACATGTAGCCTAGCTTCCATTTACAATAGAAGATTTGTTAGGCTGATTCTATTATCATTTTTCATTATTATGATAGCTACTAAAAAAGAGCGAACTAAAGATACTTTGAGTGATGAATGTTTAGTGAAGATATTGTATGTATCTCCAACTGGTGCGCATGGCAAATACGTAGTTGATGAGATAAACTCTTGATGGATAATTCTTTATGTAAGAAAATGAAGTTGCTGCGTAGAAAGGATTTATTTGCTGAGAGAAGGATTTATTCGAATTTAATCAGGGACAGCCGAAGTAATAGTGTTATAATAGTCGGTGATGCTCTTCGAGTTTTTGTAGTGCTATCTCTGTCATTCTCGTTTTCTCGGTGCGTTGGGCGGTTGACCTCCCTCTTCCTTTGAGATTAACCTCCTTTCTTTCTCATTGACGAAGTAGTTGTCAAGGAAGGGTTGTGAAATTTTGATAAGATTAATAAAATAAGGAACGAATAAGACGATTATGATAAGAGAAACGAAAGATTCAGCAGAAAATTAAAATTTACTATTGACTCTTTGAATTTAATTTCAATTTAAATAAGCGAATTGGCGCTGGAGTTCACGTTAATCAAATCAGATTCGTGACTACGATTTTTTGCTCGCTGTTTAAGAATAAGTTTCATCACATATTGGTGAATTATACTGATCGAAACGTGCTGAGAAGAAGTTGCTTCTGGTAGTCAGCTGGACTTGGGCCGTGGCATTTTCTGTCGTTCGTCGGCTGCTTGGGTGTGGTTTGAAGGAAATTTCTGCTAATCTTTTTAGGAAGTGTAGAGCATCTGCAAATAATAAAGATTTTTTTTTTATCCATTCGAAATCGGACGCAAGTTTTGGTGCACGACCGTACCACTTCCGAGCTATTGCTTCTTGAAATATTCAATATTCAATAGTTATTAGATGTTAGGAGATGATTCAAAGAGAGTTTCATATTTAGCTAGTTTCATTATTGTTATAGAAAAAACATTTACTAGAACTATTAATTACAAATATTCCCTGAAAATTCATGGTCAATTACAAGATATTTGTAAAACAGTATCTTTGTTTCACGCTTACTTTTGACGAATCAAATAACTTTATTACTAATGCCATCAATAAATTTGCTTCTAGAACAGCGACACTGGCAGGTATTGATAGGAGATGCTCATACTTCAAATAGGTTTTCCAAAAAAGTGATTGAATGAAAGACAAGATATCTTTTCTATTCTTGCGAATGAAAGTCATTATTCCAGACAACATACAAAAAAAGTTTCCTTCGCACTACACTTTGGCTCTTATGAACCCTGGGGATTTAAAAACAAGTGACTAACCAGTGAGTAGAACAGTGTATAAAACGATATTTCATCAATAAAATATTTCAATTAAAAGCCAGAAAAATTATACATGTAATGTATGTGACGAACTTAATATGCAAATATCGAGAGAGAAAAAAACTCTTCTCAAAGAACAGTTAAAAAATCACCAAAACCAAGCAGACGTTGCATATGAGATAAAGAGAAATTACAAAGAATTTAGTAAACCTGATATTAATGTGACTATTCTGGTATTTGATATGCAGCAGTGCTTTCCTACACCTGTGCTACAAAGTAAAGTTGCGTTCTACAAACGTCTCCTCTGGACTTTCAATTTAAAAATTTGTGACTGTAAAGAACGGCAACATTACTGCTACATGCGGTCCGAGGCTGAAGGTGCAAGAGGTGCCAATCAATTAGTTGCATGCATCTGAAGACATTTTAATAACTTGTCTTTTATTGTTTCACATATTATCATGTAGTCAGATACATGTGGCGGGCAAAACAAAATCAGTTTTATAGCAGGAATCCGCTTATCTTATCTAAATAATGACAACAATCTCAAAATAATCATAAGTTTTTGATTCCAGAACATACTCGTATGAAGTGTGATTCTGCATATGCCCAAATTGAAAAAAAAGTACAGTAAAGCCGTCGAGATTTTCCACCCTCATGATTGGATGCAATTGGTGCGACAGACTGCTAAGGAGCGGCCTTTTATTGTTAAACAGATAACACAAGTTGCTTATTTCAAATTTCTCAGCAAATGAAGAAACATAATGATGAAGGAGAAAAATTTGTTTTGGAAAAATGTGAAGTGGTTATGATAAGAACAAGGGAGTTCTGTAATACTGTACAAAGAAACATTAGACAGTAAGAAACCATTCAAAACTAGAACTGTCTTGAGGATAGGTTATACCAATTCTAATCTTGCTACATCTTTAACTTACAAGAGCCCTAACCCAAACAGAAGAACTAAAAAGAAAGATTTACTTGATGTTTTGCCGTTAATTCCAAATTAATCCCATCAATTTTACAGAGAACTTACTACAAGTGGTAAGTCGCTTGACTTGCATCTAGATACCATAGCAGATGGGGAAGACGATTCTTCATAATATTTGAGATAAAAATTATTATATTCCATACAACATGGTAAATGTGTAAGAAAACATTATTTTTAGTGTTTCTAGTTTTAGTCTCCTTTTATTAACATTCTATATTAGTGTTAAAGTTTTGAATATTCTAAAAACATTTTTATTACATGATTTTGTTTTCCAATAATAAACTCTTATTTAGTTGTAAAAAAAAATTGGGTATGTTATTAGTGCCATGGTTATTTGTTTTCAAAGCTTTACTTCTTTGTCAGTTTTGTAAAAAAATTAGAAAGTGTTCTGCAACGTAAGGGCCAGAGCCCTTAGACACTTTAAGGGAACTAATCGATAATATTGATATTAATAGCGTGGAGCTGTAATTGTTATTAAGTGCATGGCTCCTCAATTTATACCTTGTCCATAAAAGTCCTATACCATTTTCTGTAGGGGTTGCCCTATAAAGTAAAAACCCAGTACTTTTAGAAAAAATTAATGCCATAAATTAGTTTTCGGAACTTATTAAACAAAGCTGCTATTGGACATTTTTTTTAAAATTTCTATTTCATTTCCTGAGAAATTGCAAAAATTTACTTCTACCTCTTTGCCGAGGCACCACAGATACGTATTAGCAATGTTCCTCTGACTATCATCTAAAATATTTTAGCCTATGGCATTCAGTAAGTAATAAATAGAGATTTGCAAAATCTTAATTTTCCGATTACGAAAAGTATTTTGATGGATAGATACTAACTACCTCATTGCCATCTGACCACGGACACGCATAGTAGCAGTTACCAGTTCAATTCTTTTTCATCAACTCCTGTCAACAACATAATATATAGTTCACTTACTTCCTAATGAACATTGTGTAAGACAATATTACCAATTTGTAGTTTAAAATAAAATTATTCTGATAGATAAATGCGATTTTTATTTTTTTACATCTTAAAATAGAATAATCCCAGGTAGCACAAATATTATAAGTATATCACAAATAAGTGCTCTACATGTTCTGAATATTCGGTATATTACTAGTAGATGCTACGTATAAATTCTTGCCAGATAGAAAATTCTAAGTATATTTTTTCAGGGACGTTATATGGACATTTTACAGTAATATGCTAAGAATATACCGACGGTACATTTTTTGATCTCTCCTTTAACATGCATTCTTCTTGATTTACTCATGAGCTAGTTTGTTTCTTGCAGACGCTTAACATACTAGTATGAGTATGGATCCGAAAACATAATATGGCTTATTACTGCTTGTTTGTGCATAAATAAGTAAACTTTACAAATAACTGTAAAGTTTACTTATAGGGAATATCAAGTTATAATAATTTAATTAATTTGATTAAAATTCGTGTATTTCTTTTATGTATTAAGTGTTGGTGGTATAATGTGATCAAAACGTATAGACTTCGCAATAATAAGGATGAAGTTCACCAATAACAGTGAAATGCTGTGTGTTAATGCATGAGGTCATGCATGAGGTAAGTGCTCTCAAATACATTTAATATTTTGGTAGAAATAGATGAACATTTTGTGAATAAACATTTTTTAAAATAAATATGCTGCAATGTTATATGTATTTTATATAAATCTTCTCTCAAAGTAATGGACAATTTAATGCACACATTAAAGTTATTTACTATGGTTAAATAATTCTAAATTTAAATAAAGCTTGTTTAGCCTATAAGAATGGATAACTTGACATACTGATATTCACCAAATGTTAGTATGCCTGAATTATCCATGTAATTAATGTATATAGTTCTTTACGTAAACGAAAAGTACAATTTTGTATTTTGAATGTAAATTTAACATTTATGAAAATAATATAGAATTCTGCTGGATAGATGATTTTGTTAATGGTAGAGTTTATTTACATTGCATAGAGTAAATTGGTTTTTTCTAAGCAGATTCTTCATTTCTATTTTTTCCAAAGAATACTTTTACAAGAAGACTTAATTGTTTACTATCCTAAATATTGTTGAAAACGTTTATGCAACGTTGTATAGTGACTAACAGACGCAGATCAAAAA
>WYDF02105401.1:0-10520 GCA_009867245.2 Adranes taylori
TGTCTACGACTACGGAATGTCCCTGAATAACCTCCATGTTCGTCTACTCCGCAAATTGCAGAACTGCGAAAGGCAGCCAACTCAACAATACGACTAGCACAACGCACTATTAAAAAGGATGGCGTAAGCGGCTCTGAGCTGGAATGTAACTAGGCCAAGGGATCGAAGAAGCCGCTACGACTATAGGTCAAATAAGCCAAGAACACTGCTGGAAAGAACTACAGACGGCGGTGGAAGAAAACCAATGGGGAATGCCATATATGGTAGTTACTAGGCGATCCCATAAGAAAAAGGTTCTGCCGGAGGATGTCAACAAGGTGGTTGACAAAGTTTCTTCGAAGGGAAGTGGTACTGACGACGAGGCGCCTGATATACATGAAGACAACGAGACTCCCGTCTTCTAGCAAGCAGATCTCCACCAAGCAGCTGGTAAGATGGCAAATCACCGGGGCCAGAGAGCATTCCGGGAACAGTTATCAAAATGATAGCTGAACTTAACCCATCCGTACTTCTAAACATATTTAATACTATCCAAGTATAGAAATAATTCCGCGATTATGGAAGGAAGCGAACCCACTGCTATTCCCTTAGGCTAAGGAAACAAGGTCGTACAGGCCGATTTGCCTATTGGACGAGCATTAACCGTTTTGTCTTCATTGATTTGTTAAGGAAATTGTCAAATGAGATCCTATATCTGTCACCGGACTGTTTTACCGTTATGTGATATTCTTGTAGACGCTCTCTCTATCTTTGTCTCTTCTTGTCTCTTCTTGTCTCTATCTTGTTCCGATCCCCTTGACCATTTTGTGCAAAGAGCGTTCTTCGTTCAGATTTTGTGTAATCCAAAAGGATATCATGTTGACGTTCGGCGGAGTTATCACCATGCTGGGCGACTATTCCGTCGAACAATCTGTCTGCAATCTTTTTTTAGCGTTTAACGCTATCGTGGTTGGTTGGTCTCTTGAAACCCATTATTTTGATGTCAGCCATTTAAATTTCTTTGTGGTACTGTGCCATTTTAAATGAATGTCATGTTTACACATCAAATATTTTGCTTCCTGAGGATTGGGATGACAAGACATAATTTGATGCCATAATTTTACTTGTAAAATATTGGCTTGAAAACTGCACAATTTTGTGGGCAGCTATTTCTTCTAACTCAAGTTTTATTGTAAAAGTAAGAGGATTTACGAACCTGACGTGAAACAAAAACCGTTTTGAATTAGCCATAAATTAGTGGTAGCCGTTTAAACATATGTTTAAAATTTTCTTTAAAAATGCTTTATGTTTAAATTTGTGTAAAATCCAAAATTAGTAAGTCCGAAATACCAGATGTGAACCAAATAGTATATGACGTTTCGACTCCGATTAATTCAGTTCTTCCGATAAATACCGTTCAATTGAATTTATAGAATAAACTTCATTTTTCATAATTGGTGACGAAATATATACCCACTTCTCTATACTTCAACTTCAGGTCGATCAATTAATATCTATAGCGGAGGCACCCGGAATAGCAATTCGTATCTATTCATTCGTCCGCCGTCATGGGCACGAACGCACGATAAAAACCATATATAAACCGACGCACTCTCTATATCCTCCTTGTTCATTTTAGTATTAAGCAATTAGAGAGTTACGTATGTAATATAGAACGCGGTAGCCATATTAATCTTGGATGATGTAACAATATAAGTTCATTTAAATGTTATGAATATTAATTAAACTATAAACCATTATTGTTAACTTTCATAATGTGTTTAATAAATATGGTGTCCTAAATGAGAAAGAATTTAACATGTAAAACTGTTCGCTTAGACTTGGCAATCGTAAATGTAGTAATCAAATGAAATTAAAAAAATTGAATTCATTATTAATGTAACTAAATAAATTGCTTTATCTTGGCAAATTATGAAACGTATTTAAGAGTCATTTAAGAGTCAATAAAGTCCGCAAGATTTTTAATAAAGTTTTAGGAAGTGTCTACAAACGCCCTCAGGTTCTGATTTGTCTTTTGTAGGCATAATGTTACTTATACAAATAAAAAATTATTTATATATTCTCGGATACTAAACGCAAACACCCAATTTCCCTAAATACGAATGAAAACGAGTAACCTAAAACTAAATGGTCTATAGAAAAATTTCTTTATCCAAAAGTTTTCGAATAACACTTACCCAGTACATATTTTCTCGTTAATGTCTCGTAAGATTGGGAAAAACGGAGAAAAAAGAACAAAATACACATATAAGTAGCAATAATCGTATAGGCGACGATAATAGAGGACAAAAAGAAATATCAAACTAAACCTCAGTGTCACTTTACTCAGTTCACTTTATATTGTTCGAAAGATTATATTAATATTTTTATTAATCGCCTGAACATTATTTTACTAATCACATAAAATATTTAAAGCAATTAAGGTCTCACGCCAGTGGACCTACTTTTTAAAAAAAAATTATTACTTATTTTTAAAATTATTTTACAAAATAAAGATTTTTTATTTTGTTTTACTTATTTTATTTTCTTAATTACAATAGTAAATAAATGACACTTAAATACGTTTCATAATTTGCCAAGATAAAGCAATTGACAAGATCCCAGGCTTTTGTCTGACATAAGGTCTTTGAGGAAGGGAGAGAAAGCGTTGAGCATGAAGAATAAGGTCGACAGCCAACAACAACGAAAACGGAGGAAAATGTTGAAAGGGTGAGAAATCTTTTGAATACCGATCGACGTTTGGGTGTGCGATAAATTGCCGATGAGCTAAATTAGCCAAAAACGCAAAATTCATGAAATTGTGAGGGACCAATTGGAATGCGGAAAATATGCGGCTAGTTGGTGCCCAAAATGTTCACCGACACCAACAAGGAAGCAAGGATGACTATTGCGCAAGATCTGTTGAAGCGTGTGGAAGCTGACCCAAATTACTTACGGAATGTCATCACTGGGGACGAAACTTGCGTTTTCCAGTATGACCCGAAGAGCAAGCAGCAGAGTGCAGAATGGCATATGCCGCACAATGCCATACGCCGTAGTCTCCTCACCAAAAAAGGCAAGGATGATTAAATCTAAAATCAACACAATGCCCATTGTTTTTCACGAGCCATGGTAAACAATTGTCCTAGCGGGAACAACGGTCAACTCCACTTTTACGCCGAAGTCCTCGAAAGAATTTGCATACGAGTCGCCCGCGGTCGTCCAGGCAGCGCCAACAACTGAACCCTGCACCAGAACAACGCGACCAGTCACACGGCGAAGATTGTGCAGGACTTTTTGACCATAAAAAGGTCACTGCGCTTCCACAACCTCCCTACAGCCCTGATGTGTCCCCTTATGATTTTTTCTGTTCTCTCGCATCAGGAAGGACCTCGAAGGACGCCGATTCGAGTCTATCGAATATGTTCAAGCCGCTTCGACAAGGACCCTGAACTGCATTTCGGAAAAGGAGTTCCAGGGCGCATATCTTCAATGGTAGAAACGATGGAAGCGCTGTGTAGATGCCCAAGGAAGTTACTTTGAAGAATATTGATTGTATTTTGCAATAGTTTGAATAAATTGAGTCTGGTATTCATTAATGAGTATTCTCTCAATCGCTCGCTCATTTATGCATCTCTTTTTGTTAGAAAACGGTATGATATATGTTAGAACCGGCATTGCTTGGATTGCTTATCACACTCGTAAACCCATGTCTCATCTCCAATAATGATACGTTTGATGAATCCTGAGTCGGATTCAGCGTTGAATATCATGCTTTTTGCAACATCAACACGGTCCCTCTTTTACATGAATTTCAGATCTTTCGACACCAGGTTTGCGGTAACACGTATGAAGTCTAAATGAATTAACTAAAATGTCTCAAACGAATCCATAAACGATGTTATAGTCCTCTACTAGCTCTCTAAGGCTCCACTTACAGTTTTCGGCCATTATTTCTTTGATTTTATCCCTGTTATCGTCGGTTTTCCCCCTGCTACTACGTTCGTCATCCTCGATGGACTCACGACCCTGCCAAAGCGTTCATACCAAACATAAGGGGTAGTTTTTGACAGAGTATCATTGCCGAAACACTTCTCCAACATTTTCAAGGTCTTCACACCATTAAATCCGTTTTAAATGTAAAATTTAATACAAGCTCGTTGATGCAAACTCGATTCCATTTTAAAATCGTAAAAAATTGAAAACGCTCACAGAGGCGACTTAAACTTTACAAATATCAAGCTATGACGTTGAAATTTACGCATGACGCTGAAATTCGACGCTGAATGTCATTGATATATGTGGTAACAAAAGAATAAGAGCACAAATGGGGCGTCTGAGAGCGCCACACGGTGGTCGTTTCTGAAACTATTTGCTGAAAGTGACATGTCTTCATTCTTTGCACAACTTCGATAGTGCTAAGTCCAATTAATACTAAACAATAGATGATTTTTGCCGGCTTCGACTGTTTCAAAGTTTTTCACAGATGATTCTGATAGTGTCGATGATTCTACTCTGTACGATTTAATAAACATGACTCAAAATTCTAGACTAAATTTTACTGTACATATCCAGGCCCATTAGAATGATGACGATTTACATAGCAGGTAGAAAGACTTCGTGTTTCCGATATATATATATATATATATATATATATATATATATATATATATAACATGGAATAATGGACCTGTTCGGGATTTTTACTCTTCAAATTTGCTTTTCAAATTGGAAATCAAAATAAAGGCGAATTATGTTTCACTGAGAAATATCGAAGCGGAAGCAAACATTTTATAGTTCGCCTCCTCTGCCTCTGAACAAGATACGTTTGAGGTAGCCGTGATTTTTTAACAAAGAGACTGAATATATATAGATTTTGTTTTATTACGTTTAGGACACACTATATATTTTCTAAATTCCTTTTTAATTGATTTCCTCACATTTCTAAAGAATATAATATCTAATTCACATTGTTCTATATGTTGTTTACAGAATTAAACTTTTCGCATTTGTCCGGTTTGAAACATATACTAAATGAAATTTTGTTCTATTAACAAATAACAACGGTGTCCTTACTATTATGGGACTGCTTTTCGATATTTGAAGGAAATCTATTGCCTATTGTTAAATTGACACATCATATTCTGTACAGGAAATTAAATTGCGTTTATATTCCGTCTCTATTCTACTTTGATATAGTGGACAACGCAACCACAATTTTATTAAAATATACAAGGGTAGTTTAAATTTTTTACGATTGTCAATCTTAATTACTAATTCGGTTTAATGTTTTCCTAGTTGCTAAAGAATGTTTTTCGGTTGTCACTATATTAATAGTGTCACTTGTTTCTGAAATGTGTTACTGGCAAGGTGTCTAATAACAGTAGTTTTATTGATTTCTTTGATAACACATATTTGTTTCGGTTCTTTAATTTAAATAAAATAAATATATAGGCATGAGTACTTGCGGATCACAAATTCTAAACCGCCTTCCAGCCTTCTGAACCTGCTCCTTAATCGATCTAAAATGGTACCCGTTCCGTGGAGCGGTATTTTGGGGTCTAGCATAAATAGTTTGGTGGATTGTCAGCTGTAATTAGAAAATCCAAGATGGCGATTGACAGCGCATTTCCGCTTGTCATTGTGGGATGTTCCACGACTAGATTTTTGTTGACAAACCTGAATTGGTTGTCGGGAAATTTGAATTTTAGGCTGATAGAATTAGGCTGGTGACGTTTGCTTGGTGGACTGGAGGCTCTTTTGGGGGTTGTTTGAGGGGCTCTTCCTGGGCCTCTTTACACGGATTTGCCTCTTTACACGGGGTCTATCATAAATAGTTGCACGCATTTGCGTTTGATACACATCAGATTTGTGCGACAGGGTCTTTCTTGGCTCACATTTTGAATTTTAAGAGTGCTGAGATGCTACAAGAGTTGTTATAGGAAAATAATATACAGTGCACCCTCGTTTTGAATAACCGGTAAAATTTTGAGTAGTTCTGAAGTTTGAAGAACCTCAAGTGAATTTCTTCTTAAAACAGTTACATATAAAACGATTTCTGCTCTCCCTTTTGTATGAAAGACACTTTTTGTTAATGCTTAAAGTCATTGTTTTTGTCTTAGCGAATCAGATTTACGATCCAGCTAGTCACTTAATATAAATAAACAAAGGAAACGGTTAAAATAAACAAACTAAATTGTATTTAAAATGAAATTAACATAATTAGCGTCTACAAAATGTTTCACATGCATTTAAAGCAAAATTTTACGTCTTAAGAAATTCTTCACAGGCGAGGTTCTTTAAAGGCAGAGTTCTTCAAAATGAGAGTGTACTGTACAGTGTTCTCCAAAAATGTCCAAAAATTTAGAATAATGTACAGGGATATCCAAAAAAAAATTTGAATAAATCTATTAAAAATATTGAAATATGGTTAGTACCATAACCAATATAGTTAACTTATGGAACACCTTTGTGACTCTTCTAGACACTTCTGGAAGACTTATACATATTTCTGGGACACTTCTGATTCTTCTTTCGCCTTGGCAATACCGTGACCTATATCTGACGTTATGTTTCATTGTCATTAGGTATGTTTGTAATTGGGATGTCTGCTCTCAAAAGCCGGTAATTTATATTCTTGTTGGCTGACTTCTCTTATCGAATCGCTTCAAGCATTAAAACTAGATGGTATGACTTTGAACCGATATACTTCTTGCGTTCTGTCTCTTTCCCCTCTCACTTCCTCTGGCTGGTGTAGCACACACTCACTGTCTCTCTGTGTGTTCCCCTCTTTCAATATCTGATCTCTTTCCCTGTATGGTCCAAGAGGCGTGATTTACTGATGTCCATCGTGTACTCCTTTTCTATTTCTCTACCTGTCTCAAGCCACATGATCTTTTTATTACCTGTCCCTGTTCCTCTGCCTGATGTAGTGCACACTCCTTCTTTTACTTTCTTAGCTCTCTCCCATTCTATGGTTCGTTGGCGCGTGATTGCTTTAAAAAGAATTAGATACAACTGTTGAGTCATCAAAAAACTTATCTTACAGTCAAAACAAACGTTCGCGTTCGTAGAAACCGCGTAACACAATACGTACACGTGAGAAGTCTTATATGCATTTTAAGTCCTTTTTATATAGAATAAAAATTCTCTATAACCCATCGAAATAAATTAAACTAATTACTTAAAAGTTTTTATCTTTTAAAATAAATCGTGCACTTCAAAATAAAGCCTTAAATAAAATTCTACGTATAAACTAATTGTTAGGTATTTCGAAATAATTATAAATAATTACAAATTAAATATAATCAATCTCTTTTGTTTTGCTATACGAAAACAAATTCAAGTGTAAAATATTAGAGGTAAATTTCTTTTTCTTTTCGTTATGATATGAAGTCAGATACCCCACATGTGGTATATATGAATGGCCGCTACTTCAAATTTTTTACAAAATATTTTCTGTTTATTGTTATCCATACATTTTAAAATTCTTAATAACAATAGGTTTTATTGTTTTTAACAAATCAGATCTTTTTCAAATTTTTAAACTAATATAATAATCCCGATTTTGACACTTGTGAATGGTAAGATGCATATACACTTGCATTTCTTTTTTAATTTTTTAGATTTGAATTGGTCACATATTTGAAAGGTGCGTACTCACTTCATTTTTTTTTTATAACTAAATGATATTTTTTTAACTAAATATAAATAAATATCCATTTGAAATGAAACCAGATGGTTGTATGTTAAACATATTAATGTTCCCAATACGATGTCTCATCCAATTTTGGTCAAGTAAAGATCCATTTACAATAGATTTATAGGTAAATAAATATAACAAATGATTTAAGATAATTAATATTTATTGGTACTCTTTACAATATATAATAAATGTTTACATTGTTTTTATAGTGAATTAACGTGTTTCAATATTAATATTAGTGGAAGGGTTGAAAATATAAACGAAATATTTCAATGTAGTTTGTGGTATCATGTTTCTCCCTAAATTCACTTAGGAACTGACGACTCGCTGTGTTTTCGTTTTCCAAATAATGTTTCAGTTAATCAATACGTTTTAGTATCATGATCGGAGAATTACTGTAGGTACGCCTCAGATAAGTTGTTGATGTTGGTTGACATTTTATGATGTCCGAAGATGTTTATGATTTTATATCAGCAGTAGCTTTGTCTACTCTTTCACAGAGTCTGATGGTTGTTCTTTTATATCAATTAGCATAGAAAAGCATCAGGAATCATTCGTGTTGTTGTAAATATTAGCGTTGATGTCTGCGGTAGGATTAATATTTTCAGCATCAGCATCATTGTTTATGTTATATTCACAGTTTATATTATATTCAGGGTTTAGGATAATCTACAAAAAATGAAAAAATTAACAATAAGAGTGCTGAAATAGGTATTGTTATTTTTTTAAATTTTATTGCACCACTCTGTCAGTTTTTAGGTAAGTTGAGATTTGTTCCTAATAGTAGCAGTTGACATATGTATCTAATAGTAGAAGTTCATTTGATTTTTTTGATAACTAATGTTTTTTTCGGTTCTTAATTTTAAATAAAGTAAATATATAGAAATAATTCTTTATTTTATATTCGGAGTATATAGTAAAGAAGAAGTTACGTTAAACAGGGTTATTAAGCGCTCAAATTAAGTATCAAAAATGATAACACTATCAACTTATTAGCAAAACGTTTGATTATTTGTAAAATTTTTACTTGACGTTTTGTCTTAGATTGGAGGGTCCAAATACTTAAAGCAGTTTCGTGGCAGAAACAGTTTCATGGAAGAAGCAGTTTCATGCAGAAACAGAGGCGGCAGAAGCAGTTTCATGGAGATACAAGTTTCGGTCGCATCGACAATCTCAAACTACTCCTAGGACTAGATTAATCAGATTTTTGAATTTTTAGACAAAAACTACGTTTTAGAAGCAATATGTATTGAACAGATAGCTAGATGTAAATATAGTGTCATCTTTATTTTGTTACTCATAATAATTTTGTGTGTGGCGCTGTTTCCTTTATTTATTGTTGGAAAGTGTAAAAAGGAAAACGTTTTCCTATTCGAACTAAGGAAAATGGAAAAACGAAACGTTTTATTTCCTTTTCAAATTGCATTGCTTCCCTTTCGGCTATCATCATCATTGTTTGCCTTTTTATAGTATTTTTCTTTCCCTTTGTATATATTTTAATGAAAGGGTGAAATATAAATTTTTAAATTGTCTCATATATCATTTTGAAAGGAAATATCGTCTATCTGCGTATTAATATAATATATTTTTGTATTTATTTAAATATAATCTATTACATAAATACATGTAGCTCTTAGCGTTGATGCCTCCTGGAATGTCAATCCTAAACTGTCTAAAATAGCGAATTTAGGGTATAGCCACTCAAATTAGTTTATTCTAATTTTTATTCGGATAAAAAATTCGGGTAGAATTAGGGTAAAGGCATAGTCTATGAATTTTTTCGACTGGCCTATAGAGTCGCCGAATACATAATATATTTTACTATATTTTTATTACTTTTAGTGTATTTTAATTATCGGTGAAGATATATAACTTTACCTTGACTTGAGAAACAATAACAAACAGTGACTTTTGACAGAACGTTGAACAGTTAATGAACTAACGGAATGTCATACGTATGTCTGTTAGAAATTTTCCAAAAGTGCGTCGAGAGCGGCTGCAGGCATAACGGTCAGGGGAACTGTCCACGTCGTAGGCAAACACGGGCCAATAGTGAGTCAAGAGCGGACGTAGGCAAGTACAGGTACTAGGGGATTCATGGGTAGGCAATTTGTAGATTGCTCCAGTTTTATTTAATTTACCCTAAACAACTATTGTGTTAATTAAATTTATTAGACGACTTATAAAGTGACAGTCAAAAAAAGCTCAACTTTTGTTTTATGCGAAATACGTACACGAATTTTTTGTTACTCTATATACAACAGTTTGCAGGAATATCTACATACTAACTAAGTCAAATTGAAACTAAATCAATATTCTGAATCTGAAAATTACCATAAATACAAACATATATTATAATCCAACCTGTTTCGTCCATTTAGTTGGATATATTAATGAATATTCATAATGGGCTACATTAGGTTCATATCAAAACATAAATAACAATTTAGTTACCTATTAGTAAACTATTCTGATATACTTTGTATCGAGATTATGTGTAAATAATAGTTTAGTTATTTTTAATGTAAATGAGTTTAATTTTTATTAAAAATTAATATTATTTACCTGTTGGTTTCAACATCGGAAGACACCATTTTCATTATTTCTCAGTGACTCGGGTTTCGAGCATCGAACTGAACATGTAATTTCTTGTGATTGCGGTGCTGTGTTTTTGACAATAGTTTGACGTTGTTGTTCTGGTGCGCAGATCTAGCTTCTCTTTGTTTGTTTACGGTGTCGTCGGATTTGTTCATTCACGAGTCATCATCATCATCATCTAGCCCCTCTGCGTCCACTGTTGAACATAGGCCTCCCCTTCTTCTGCCCACCTTTCTCT
>WYDF02105412.1:7093-38098 GCA_009867245.2 Adranes taylori
TTCACTTAGAAAATCTTGATGCACTAAACAGTTCTAAGTAGCATAACTTTCTTTATACCATGGATTAGGAGATCACAGGAGATTAGGAGATCATTTAATATTTGCTATAGACACGTACTCTGCACACTTAAAACAAACATTCAAAATGAATTTATTGTTGACAAGTATGATATTCAGTTAGGCATTACTAAAAAATTACAAAGCCAACAAAACAGTTGCAAGAACTAATAAATGAAAGTTTTGAATTAATATTGACTAAAATTTTGTATTTTTATGGTTGCTACCAATATTGACTGATTTGTCCAACGTTACCGATAACCTCGGTAAACAAAAACACATGCATTCGTTATAAAAGAATTACTGTATTAAAAAATAATAACTAATTTTAATAAATAATAACGAACGTTAATTAATTAACACAGTAGTGTTGGAGAGCATTTGCTTCTTGTAACATATCCACTGTTATTTGTCTGCGTGTTTGGCTTTTTTTAGTTAAACTGTTGGATTTTGCATATACGTTTATTTAGATTGAGTTAATTTCGTTTTTGATTCATTGTTGACTATACTATAAACATGCTGTTATGATTTTTTGTCTTTTGAAGAGTTTGTAGAATACTGTTACATCGGATGTCGTACTGGCCTCTTTCAATGGATTGGAAGTCAACCGTTACTGTGTTAATCAACAATATCATGAAATGAAAGAATATTTACTTCGTTATTTACCACATATGGAACAATAGTTAGATTGTCGATGACAATCAATACCATAGATCACATCACTCATATCGATCATATCATAGATTACCACAAACTGACGCTTGATTTAAAAATGAGCCTTAAAAACCCCAAATATAATTCGTACACGAGATATACAAACACATCTACATAAAAAGAAAATATATAAAATGTTTTAAATACGAGGAGTGATTATTATATTTAATTTCCATTAACCGAATGTGACTAGTTCCAACGTCCTGTTAAATACCATTTAATTTTAAAAAAATGTTCGGGAAAAATGAAATGTAAAATTAACAAATATTCACTATTAAACCCATCTAAGTTAAACTGGTTACATTAAATGAATTAATTTTACCTATACTAGTATCCTTTATATTGGAGACGTTCAAGATCCCGGATTCTATACAATTTTTAACTAAGCGATGACCAAAACTTGTTCTAGGTGTTGATTGGACGAAAGGTAATGTTTTTATGTCAAAATCTTGATCTAAGTGGCTAAAAATATGAGACTTTATTATGATATTTATCTTTTATTAAAGTGTCTAATAAAATTAATTTATTTATTCTATAACAAAAAAAAAATACCTGGGAGTTATGTTATGAAAATTGTGGTCTTCTACTAAATCATCGTCTTTAGAACATTTAAAATTACTTGACCATTTCCCCATTATTTTGCAAAACGTATGGCTATCAACATAAGCATCTTCATTGTTTGGGTCTAAATTTTCTTTCAATTTCATCAAATCAGTCCTAAAAACATGTTGCGCAATAATTTATTATACACATTTTGTCCATTTTTCTTACATATGATTGGCCATAAACGGTTTAACATAATCAATTAATTTAGATGCTCGAACTGTTCCAATATTTTCTGCATCACAAGCATTAAAAATATTTTGCGACACAAAGCCGACATTAACATTATCTACAAATATATGAAAAATTAATTCATTTACTAACTTAGAAAGCAATAATCCTTGCGTTTCTAAATAATTACCTGCGTTTTCTAATTCCTGATTAGCCATTAGATTCACGACAAGAAAGTTAACGTACTAAAATTTTGTAATACAAATTTTAAATGTTATTACTTCGAAATGTGTAATAAATCAATTCATTTAACTTAAAAACTCTCCATAGTAAGTAAATGGTTTTACTTGTAAAAGAGGGTGCAAATTTTATGGACAACTTTATTATAGATAACAATTGAAACAAAAAACAGAAATAACTGACTTATGCCGCCAACTTAAAATTTGATTAGTAGATGACAAAATACCTTATTTACTTATATCGAATATGACAGCTAACAACAATTTTATATTATTGTGTTCAAATAAAAATACAGTGTTATCTCTTTCAATTTTGTATTTTTCTTAAAATTCAAACGTGTGCAATTATTCGTTAATTACACATTAGTTAAATGTAATCTAACCGCTAGATTCAAACACTGTGTTGTAACCTGCTGTAAACCCTAGGGGTTTTTCTTGTTATAAAATAAATAAGAAAAAAAAATTTTTTAAAACGAAGGCTTTTGCCTAGAAACTGTCATTTTTACATGAATCGTAATAACAAATCTCAAGTAGTTAATAGATGGCGCCAACGCAGAGCTGACGATATATCACGTTTATGAATCAACCAAATATACAGGAAAATTAGTTAGTTAAGCATGATTTTAATAAAAATTTCGAACACTTTTACTATACATAACTTACACATCACTCTCGGTTCAAGTAATTTCCTGCGTTCGGAGTAAACAGTCTGGATTCAAGGGGTCAAATAAATTATGTATACGTGTTTACAGACTCGCGATTTTGCGACTACAAAAAATGCATAAATTCTATTGGTCCATTCAAGTATATCAATTTAGTGACGGCAAAAACGAGCGATTTTGCGACAAATGAAATAAAATCTAGTTCAATTTTCTGCGACAAAGTACATATATCTAATGTAATTAACTTTTACACTTGACATACACTCCAAGTTTTTCATGTATATATTAACCATTAACGTGTTTTCTATTTTTTTAAGTTTGTTTGCATAAACATAATCTTAATTTAATTAAAGTTTAATTTTTTAGATGTATTCGTTTAATTTTTATTTCATAGTTGTACAATTTAATTCTATTTGTTTGTTTAAATAAATAAAAATTTTTTAATTGAGTTTGTGTATTGGATTTTTTTTAATTTAGCGAAAAACTTTGAGATTTTAAATAATAAATAATGTTGCGTGTATAAACTACTACAACTATTATTTAAATTGGGGGAAGAGACTAGCAATTCTTGACTACATATTTCGTACAGTAATACAATGTCCGAATTTCCATGTTTCTTTAAATTCGAATTGAAGAAATTGCATATAACAGGGCAACATGTCTGTCATTTGTGACTACCAAAGTACCCGCATTTCGACAATAATACCAACCTGCCAATAATAAATAACACTAGAATTTTGCCGCTAGTCTGCAATCTACATAGCGAATTTGCGATAAAAATTTGTAGCCAAATCGCTGTGAACTAAGCTTAATGTTACCAAATTCAATAAATCAAATAAAAACGGTTCATTACACATTAACTTGAAAATTGATCTCTGCAAATACGTGTATGTGAATCACATGTAAACAACCCGCTGCGCCCCGTTTTGACGTCACTCATCCGCATGTCCAAATTCATATCCAGAAAAAATTTCCTCATTCTCATTAGTACGCCTCTTGTACTGAAATACTGCAATTTGTTAATACATATTTCAAAGAGAGGACATATATAGCTTGCTCAAAAAATTAAAAAAGGTCGAATTTTTTCTCAATGTTTGTGCGTACGGATGTATGTTTCAGAATAACTCCTTTACTATGGGCCAAGTCTGACAAAACGCGACGTTGCTACGTTCAGTTTGACAATTTTTGATATATCTCAAGCGAATAAACTTTACAGTATAGGCTACCAAAAGCTACTGCGATTTCATTTTAAACATATTTTCTAAAATTAAAATTTAACATACATACAGACGGTGTTCATTTTCAGCGATGATTTTCTCAGAAACTAGATATGTAATTTTGAATAAATTTCGAAAAAATTTTGAATACATTTCTCGAAAGTTCCTTTGATACTAAAGGGATATGCATAATACACAGATTAGATTTTTTGCATTCGAATACATGAGTATTTATATAATAAAATGGCAGATTTCAGGCTTGGGCAGTTTTTGGCTCGAGATTTGATTCCAGTACAGAGATTAGATTTTTTGGATTAGAATAAGAGAGTATTTATATAGTAAAATGGCGGCAGAGTTGGGCAATTTGTGGCTCGAGATTTGATTAGTGCCGAGATTAGGTTTTTTTGGTTAGGGATTTGAGTTTATGGTTCGGAATTTGATTAGAGTGGCGAGATTGGAGTTTTTGGTTCGGGGTCGGGTAATGTTTGGCCCGAGAATCAATATTTTGGTTTGAGTTTTGGTTTTTTGGATATGGATTAGATTTCGAGATTTGAGTTTTTGGTACAAAATACGAGTTTTGGTCCAGGCTTGTGCAATTTTATTAAACTATTGTTTTCTGTTAAACAGTATAGTATGCTTCATTTCAAATTATTTTTACTGGTAGTAAAAGAAATTTGTGAAACAAAAATGTAATTATTCGAAAAATGTTTGTTTTACATTACTAATCTTAATATTTTAAATAAATATATAAAAAATAAAACCATTGTTTGGAACAGTAAATAAGTAAATTAATTTTCAGTTCTCCAATGGGTTCGGTAGAGATTAAAAATTATGCTATAATTTATAATAAATAGTTTATCAACTATTAATTGCTATCCCAACTGCCACCTCCACTGCCACCAGCGCCAAAATTACCTCCACTGTCGCGACCGCCAAAATTACCCGTGCTTCCAATTCCTGAAAATAATGTGTATCTTAAATTTTATTTCAATTATATCACATTTGATTTCTTCTACATTATCCAATAAAAAAGTACAAGTAACCACAAAAGGCAAAACATAATGGAAATTTTTAATAACAAAACAATTGAATTTCGTACTTAATGTCTTCCTATTTTCATTTTACATATTACTAAAGAAAACAATTTACTGTAAAGAAAAAAAAATATTTCCTGTCAATGAAAAAGTTTGTGTTTTTTATTATCAGTGTGTGTGGATTCATAGTGTATACTAGGTATATATCCATATAGTCCAGATAGTGTATACTAGGTATATATAATATAAAGTAATTGAAGTTACACGTTTAATTTTCTTATATTTTACAATCTCTTTTCGTCAAACAGACTTACCAATGTTTCGTACAAGTACTGGAGTACAAACTTCCTTACCTATAATTTTTCGATAGAATTTGTTTTTAGATAACATTTTCTTACGACTTTCTGTTGCTAGTATGCATAGAACATAGAAAATTGGTTCGCAAGCAACAATGTGTCGCAGGGTGTAAAAAAACGTTCTGTCAATTTTCAAAACACAATTCTTAAAATTTTGAGGCTGAAAACTGCAGACAAAGTTCGAGAAACTTCGGCATGTACCTATCAATATCTTTTATTATTTAACTCGCTATAAACTATTGATTCGAATATTGACTCGAATACCATTTGTATATGGCTGTCAAACAAGTCGTTTGTTTATTACCTACCTCATTAGCTAAAATGTTTTCATTTATCCTAAGCGAGAAATGTATTTAATAATGACGTCAAATTAAACAATTCAGTCAAATAAAAGCTTTGTTGAAATCTAGAGAAATCAAATAAAAAATGAGAACTTCTACATACATTCCAGACAATCTGTACAATGAGATTAGCTTATGATCCAATATAAATCCAATTATGTAAGAATTGTATAGCACTCTTGAATAGAAAACAATTATTATAACATAAACATATGCATATGTATGTATGTAATTTGGCAGATTAGTTGGTAACAAGCCATGAACCTGAACAGATTTCCTACATGTTAGAAGAAGTACGCTCAAAAATATGTTGATAATCATTTACGGCAGAGTAAACTAAAAAGCACTTCAGATTTTTTACATGTGGAAATGTTTTATATCTTATATATATATATATATAAATCTAATGTCGATCGGTCCGTCAACATTTTTCGGACAAACTATTAGACCTACAACGACCATATTCAGACCATATATTCGTCATAACACGGGAATGGGTTTTAAACAAAGGAATGCGGGAACATATATTCAGACCATATATTCATAATAACACGGGAATGGTATTTGAACAGTGGAATTTGCGTAACGAAGTTTGCGGTACCAGCTAGTTAGATTATAAATATCATAAAATTCTAATGCTTACCTTCATTTCTCCCGCCTCCTCTGCCCCATCCTCCTCTACCAGAACCACGTTCATTCGAAAAATTACCGGATTCACGTTGATTAAAATTTCCATTACGAAATCTTCCGTCGCTTCCACCAAATCCACTACCTCTCCCTCGACCACCACCAAATCCACTTCCCATTCCACCGCCTCTTCCGCCAAATCCAACGCCGCCTCTACCACCATATCCGCTGTCGCCACCGCCACCAACTCCACGGTAACCACCGCCACCAACTCCACGGTAACCACCACCACCACCTCCACGATAGCCACCGCCACCACCTCCGCGATAGCCACTGCCACCAGCGTATCCATCCCCACCACCGCTAGGGAATCTGTTCCCTCTACCTCCGCGACTAAATTTTGGTGATGGACCGCTAAATCCGCCGATGCTATGACCACGCGGTGGACGACGGTATGTATCTATCACGCCAGTCGCTTCGGCGCGCTTAATTTGGTAGTTGGCTGCATCAAGAATGCTTAATTCGCGAATTACAGAAACGACCTATTTAAAGGAATGTCATTAATTTCGGCGCTAAGTAAAGAATGGTGAGCATATATAAAAAAAATCTACCTTATGATCAATTTCATCCATTGATTCAATGTTATCAGGACACTGTGTATATTTAATGACCAAGCTTTCAATAGCAGGTCGTAAAGCGACAATTTTCGCAGCGATTTCGGGATCCATCTCCAAGTTAACCCAATTATCTAATCGAATTACGCCATCTATCTATATTAATAAATATTAAATGAGAAAAATTCTTGTATGAATCATTCAAAAATTTGTATTCTTTAAAATCAGTTTTAAACATCAGTATAAAACAATCGTATTTTACGTTCTAATAATTCGGAACGTGATAACTACTCTAGTGAAGCGTTACTAATGTAAGATTTTTTTTATTTCGTATCAATTTCAAGTTTTATTGATTTCTTAAAATTTTGAGGCTCAATCCTTAGTTCAAACTTAGTACTTTAATTTAATAATTTAAATATTTGATCAGTTAGTTCAAACTCAATCAGCAGTGCAGTTATTCTGCACGAAACTCTGCTCAAAGCTAATTTGTACTAAATAAAATACTGCCATTTAATAGTGGCTTATAAGAGAGTCAACCTCTATGTCTTTTCTAAATTTTTTCTTGTTCTCCTCAATCTTACAAATTAAAACTTACCAGTTCGCATTTTCGGCAACCGAATAGCAAAAGATGTAGTGGTGTGACCATAGTCATTTGCTTGCATGAAACAACTTTGGTACGCACTTTCTCGCCGAATACAAAGAACGGTGATGGAAATGTTTGAGCTTGGCTGCTGCAATTAACCGAACTTTTACTAATTAAAGCTGTTTTACTTTCAGTTGTGAGTACCTATCAAAGAATTTGATAATTAATAATTTGATCTAAGTTTGTATCTCTAACCTTATTATTATCGTTTAAAAGTAAGCCATACTATACTTAACACTGATATATTAACATTTTAGATAGAGAAATACTTTATTAAGGGTTTCTCCATTTACAAAAAATTACAATATATAGCATATGTGATATCAAAGTTGAAAAGATTAAATTTAAGCTTAAAGAATTCAATTAATTGAATTTATACAAAGTAAATATAAGAGATTATGTATTTAAAGAAAAAATAAGCAAATATCAAATTTCATGTTTATAGCAATATGTATGCATTAGTCCTGAAAACATTCAATGAGACGTCTGTATTAAGCGAGTGAGAGCTGATTAAGTTTAGTGCACGATTAAGAGTTAATTAGGCCATAGTTGGGAATGAATATAGAATAATTGATTGTGCTTTAAATTTCGTTGCGGAACTCGAAACATTAGTTTGCTTAGAATTTCCGAACAATCGATCATATTATGGATAATTTTGTATACAAAGCAATTCTTCATCCTGGACATTTCTGCAAATGTTAGATCTATGTTTAATGACGTTTTTAACGTAGGTAGATTAAATACCGTTCTTATGTAGTCATAATTGTGATCAACAATATAAATTCCTAACTTATATGCGGAGATCTTAAAAACTTGTTTTGAATTTTGTCTAATAGATCGTTATATTCGACTCAGTCAATTTTATATATAAAATCATTGACTGACTTTTTCTAGCAAATTTGATACTAAAACACTTGTCAATATTTTATTTTAGACCATCGTTTGTTGCCCACTGACTAAAATGATCTATTTCGGATTGTATGGTGGTCTGGTCCTCAGCAGAATTGACAAATCCAAATATCTTTAAATCATCCGCAAACATTAAAATCTTACCCTTTTAAGTAAAATGCTGATATCATTGACAAAACTATTGAAGAGTAAAGGAGAGTAATGGCTACTTTGATGTACGCCAGATACAAATTTATATATTCGGAAATAAAATTATTCACCTTTACACTCTGTTTCGGTTTATCTAGAAACTCCCAAACCATTTCACAAGATTGGAATGACTTAGTTTTGACAATAAGTAATGATTCACGGTATCAAATGCTTTTGAGAAGTCCGTGTGGATGGCAACAACCTTCATGCCCCTCTGAAAAGTGTTGAATATGTAGTTCTTATAAGTGAGGAGGTTGGTTACTGTAGATCTCCGTGGGAAGAATCCATGTTGTTCTTCCGTTATTAAGTTTGGGTATACGCTAGCAAAATATTGTGCAAATAAAATTACGGTATCCTGCCCACTATCCGCTTTTACATTCTCTAAATAGATACTACTGGGAATATTATTAGCTCTCCGTTTATCGTTTACAAATTTAAAGAATTTTTTCGCCAATGAGTACAGCACAAGATCAATTTTATTTATAAAGTTCGCGTAGCAGATTAGTTTGGTCTCGTAAATTAGCGAATTGTAAATAGTCATCCATGCCAAGAGCCGATTAGAATTTTTCTATGCGCCTTCTTTTTTTTCTCAAAGATTGCATGTTTTAATTCATTGGAAAACCAAATAGCAAAGTGACTTATCTTCACTCTAACCATTGGGACGTATAACTCTATTGCTAATAGTAGTTCGTAGAATGGGTGAACCGCCTTTTCTAAATCTATCTCATTTAGAAATAAATTCCAATTGATACTTGATAGATAGTAGTTCATCTTAGGATAATCTGCTAAATTAAAATTGAGCCTATACTCTACAAATTCTAGATCGTTGAATTTGTAAGAATTTATGTCTAAGCAAACTGAATATGCAGAATAGTGGATGGATTCACTAGTAATTACATCTACAGCTTTAGCACAAATAATATTGTCAAAGTTGCTAAATAATAAATCTAAAAATATACCTCTACTATTATTCGGTACATTGATAAATTGTTTAAAATTTAGAAATGAAAAAGCTTCCTCCACGATGTTAGCATAAGGTGGACAAGTCACTGAAACTCTCAGCCCGTCGAGTCTGAAAATGACTAAAGAATTCTTCAACTGTATCAGTCTAACTTTCATACTTGCTGTGAAATGAATCAGGAGGAATATAAACTATACCAATTATTAAATGTTGCTTTGTTAGGTTTACAGAGATGAAAATCTGCTCCACATTTTCCTCCAAGATGTTCAATACTTTAAACATTTTTTCACCGCTACTAGAACTCCCCCACTGCGAAATTTACTGCAAGTGTTGGGATTTGTCACACCGGAACACATCATCGTTATTTAATGATAATTCAGGGCCCGTTATCTCGCTAGACAGTCATGTCTCGCAGAACTCTACAATATCATATGAAGAATATTAGTTTTCCTGATTAGGAGATTTTTTCTTCGCAATTGTTGGACTCCCTTTGTTATATTTTATGATCCATTTATTGCGTCCTCCATCATCAGCATGCTTTTTTCCTGTTAGAAGCAATTAGTTTTCTTGCTTAAGGCTAACATAACATCGCCATTATTCTTAAATGTACCCACAAATTGGTCTCTTTTTATTGCTTTTTTTCCCAATACGTTTGACCCGGATAAACTGCGGACGTTCGATCTTCAGGTTATTGAACACTTCATAGATTAAATCTTCATCATTCGTTCGTTTACCCTTTCTGAGTTAGATTCGATCGCGTTATAGATTAATACATTGCGTGCTTTTTCTAACCTTGCGGATACTTCTTGATAAATATCCTTACTGCTCTTTTCTTTAAAGGAGCAAGTTCCAATTTTAGAAATTTTATGTCATCTTTCATTGCTTTATTTACCTTAAAATAATCCTGTAGAACATTCTTCATATATATTTATTCTCATTTTCAATATCAAGCAATTTCTTCATTAAATCATCATTAGAGAATCCAAATGTTTTGTCACTGATCCTAGAAGAATTGTTGTTTATGACTGGTTCCATAATTGCAGTATTTGTTTCTTGTGCATCAAATTCTATATTACTATTTTCACATAGAGTACATTTCCAAAATATATTTTTATTATTAATATGTAATAGTTCATCGTTTGTTAATCTTGAGCAGTTTCTTTGATGAATCGATTCATTACAAACTTGACACAATATGGAATGTTCCTTACTTGCTTTGATGTTTAAGAGGCATATGCCACATTTATATACTTTGCGTGAGCCCATCATTTAAAAGTGATACGATCAGACTTTCTATCATTTAAAAGTGATACGATCAGACTTTCTGAACTACTCTATATGATTAGTGACTGTTATCCTTCAATTTCAATTGTCAGCTCCTCAACTAAGATATCTGATCGTGTAACCCTAGATTAAACCGTAATTTTGCATATGACCATTCTATGCAAATAGGATTGCATACTTGGTAACGTGGTTGTATTTTTGAGGTTAGCCTAGTTTGCTAAAGTTTACTTGATTTTCACATTCAGTATCACAAAAACTTTTTACAACACTACGACCAGCCCGCGCTTGTTATAAAATTCAAACATAATACACAAAAATATTTACCTTTCTTCGGTCCGTATGAAAACAAACATTAGGATACAATCCTGAGCACAATAATGCCATGATTAAATCTAAATTTGGATCATTTCCAACTGTTTCCATTGGTATTGGATTTAAGCACTCTTCGGGAAAACCACATGCGGTAAGAATGTCTTGCAATTGAAATTTAGCTTCCCAAGTGGTTCGCAGTGCTGACATATTAAGACCTTTAAATTCGCAAAACTTAATTTCAGCTTCTTCGCCTACTTGACGTTTGTGATCCCATAACTATAAATACATTGTTTAGACATCTAAAATATAAAATGATAAAAACAATACCTCGAAAGCAGTAAGCATAGCAACGTGATCCGAGCATCGATCACCAGCAAGCGCTCTCTGGTGGAATGAGAGTCGTTTTTGATGCATTCCTTCCATTGCGAAAAATTCTGGAAATGTAGACGCGTTAGCGGCGACAGTAGACAATGGGGCGGCACATTTGAATACACAACCTAATACCATCATGCGACCGAGTCGAGGCTCAATTGGTAACTTAGCCAAGATACGGCCCAATGGTGTTAGTTCATCGTTCGCGTCGAGACATTTCATCTCGCGCAGTGTCACCTCGGCCTCAATAACTGCGTCTAGAGGTGGGGGTTCGATTGCTTTGCTTAGGAAATGGCCGATCGCACCCAATCTATAGAACATATTTAGATAAAAATATATATTTGATCAGGAGTATGGTTGTTATACCATAAAGACAACATATGCATACGTAAGCAAATAATCACAACACTCAAAATAAACGGAATAGACATTTCTAATTTAGCTTTACTACTCTCCAAAATCGATTTAATCATCAACGCCAAAAAATCTGAAATATATTTGGACAACAAAAATTGAATGACTACAAGATTCCGTATATTGGTTAATAACTAAATTGTACATAAATATACTTATTTAAATAGGCAGATCTTAAATATTTGTACAAAGGTAGTTGTGACTTGCATGCGTGACAGTTCGTGTCTGTCACCTATACGAAGGGACACCAGTGTGTTTACAATATCAACTTGGCGAGGAAAAATTAACCAATGTCAGGAAAAATTAACCAATGGCAATGTCAGAACACAAATTAGTAAATTTTTAAAAGCCAAAACTTAATTGAGCACTTACATGCCAATAAGTGAACATTAACCACTCGGTGACAAAATACAAATTAGTAAATCTTAAAAAGCCAAAAGTTTATTCAGCACTTAATTGGCAATAACTTTATTAAATTGCGCATGGCAAGATTTTTAAGATAGGGCTGGTTAAATTTTGCCAATTCTGCTTTTCTAAAAGTATCACATTAATAGATTCGGCACATCAGCGGAAAGTTTTCAGACTACACACATATGCACGCACTACAATTGTTCAAATATGTATTGTTTAGTGAATAGACCTTGCACATTCAACCTTGCAAGTCATTTTCCGCTCTTGTTATTTTTATGGACTACTGTTTTTACCGTAAGTATTTTGAATTTGGATTGAAAACTGATTAAAGGTTTTTGCAGTTATGATTTTGGCAACAATTTTGAAAAATGATTCTCTTGTTTTGTCTGGAGGTGCTACATTGTTAGTGGTAATACCACGAAATTAACCGACTTCTTGTAAAAGGCCTACTAACTACTTCAAACTGTTTTGGATACAACAAAATGTACCACTTGATACAATAGGAAGTTTTGCCGTAGGTAAATATATTTCAACTGTACGAGATCAGTTAAAGAAAAATCACGAAGTTAGACTTAGCTATAAATGAATACTATTCTACAGATCTGTTTTTGATCAATATTGGATCAATAGTATTCAATCATAGTAAACCAATAAATACCCGAATTTAAAACGAGAACATTTATTCTCACATTAAAGTACACGTTGTACACGTGAGTCACCAATAAATAGATTAGAACAATATAATTTAGTTACTGTAATAAATAAGAGATAGAAAGGTTACGACAATAAGCATACAAGTACAACAATCAAAATTCAACAAGATATATGCAACATTTTAAGAACTATGAGAAGATAACAATTTTTGTAATGTAATGATCTTGTAATGGTTAAACGTTTGCACTCAAGTTAAAACAATCATTCATGGACTATATTGTATTTTCTCTTAATTTTTAGAGTAACTAATTTACATAATTTCCTGACCTTAAAAGTTTAATGCTCAATGCTAACTCGTGTAAAGGTGTTCTAAACATTTCCGGTGTCATATGTTCATCAAGACTATTGAAACGTTGCCGCGTACACAAGTGGAAACAACAGCCGGGTCGTACTCGACCAGCACGACCTTTGCGTTGTTCTAAATTAGTGCGTGACGCCCATACGGTAGCATAAGAAGTCATATTATTATGCGATGTAAACATTTTCATCTTAGCTTTACAACAGTCAATCACGTATACTACATCATCGATTGTTATTGATGTTTCAGCAATATTTGTTGATATAATAACCTGAATAAAATAATTTTAAAAAGTTTAGAAATTGCATACATTTATAACAAACTGTGTAAGAATGAAGTGCTACAAGTATGTCATATAATTTAAAATCTCACCTTTGTAACGTTTGGCGGCACAGGTTGAAAAACTTTTCGTTGATCTTCTCTAGGTATTTGCGAATGCAATGGCAAAATTCTATAAGCTTGCCCACCAAAAATAGGATGTTGCTGTAGAAATTTCATTAGCAAGACAATAACGTTCCAGCCAGGGAAGAATATCAAAACAGCACCGGGAATATTTTGATCTTTAATATATCTAAGAAGAGCATCGATTAATTCGAAGCTGATTTCTTTTTCAGACATTTTAGATAATGCATGACGCGTTCCCTCGGAATAATTCCCACTTGAAACCTGTAAGGTGTTGAATAAAATAAGTAAATAATATCATATTATTTATAATAAAGTATACAATGTGTAACATACGGTTTATATTATATAATATATCAATAATATTCTATACAATTCTATAACAAAAGTCCTGTAGTTAGAAATCAAAATCATTGACCAATTTTAAAAACCAACTCAAAGCCAAATTAATGGGAATTTTCCATAGATATCATAAAAATAAGTTCTCAAAAAAATTAATTCATCAGTTCCAATTAAAAAAAAAAATAATAAACAGCTATAAACTTATAAAATCAATTTAATTACACTTACTTTATTCAAATTTTCATCATCGTTTTCAGCAGCTGCAACTTCATCATCGTCATCCTTATCTTTATCCTTGTTTTTTCTCTTCCTACTGTCAATTGGTGGAATAAAATGCGTCAGCTCGATGCAATCCTCCAAGAAGAATTGTTGCACAGCAAATGCCTTACCGGGTATTTCGATTACTGGACAATCATTGAAATAGCGCGAGAACAATGTTGTATCAATTGTTGCGGACATGAGAATCACACGCAAGTCCGGATATGTATGTATCATGTCACGAAGAACAACCTATAAAATCAATCATGAAATATTCCACCAAATAGTTTATTAAAAAAAAATATGGAAAACACCTCTTGTCCGTTCGGTTTACAAAAAATGTTATTGGATTTTTTAATCATTCTTTTTAAGAATGTTAAACCTGAAACTATGACACAACCAAAGTGTTTCACAAAAAGATTAGTCTTGTACATAGGGTGAATTTATTAAGTTTACTGGCAAATGCCAATTTTAACAGATTTCATTAATTTTATTTCTGTTTATAAAAGTAATATTTTTTGAAACAGTTTTGTTACAGCAGTTTCAAAGTTCGTTATTTCAAAGTTTCTAAAAATGATGATCCTAAGAATCGATTAAATTTTACTAGCATGGAGAGCACGCTAAAAGTGTTTTCGTCATTTTAGATAAATTCTATTAGGACAAATATATGGTCAGATATTGAAGTATTTTATAAAGTTAAATGACATTCTAAATAGTATTTCTATGCTGTACATATAATATGACATCTGAAGATAGTTAAATAAACGGGACTCTGTTGTTGCCACAAATACAATAATAATAATAATAATAATAGTTTAAAAACGCGTACTGCAAATATGTGATGAGCTCATACTAAAAATCCAATTGCTAATATAGCACAAATTACTCCGATTTGATCGCCACCCCACCTTTCATGTACTGGAAGTCAAAAGTTTATATTATATTTATTATATTTTGCATAAAACAAAAGTTCATCAAATTAGTTTTGACTGTCACCTTATATTCACCTAATTAGTTTTGAATGTCACTGTCACCTTATAACTCGTCTATTAAATTCAATTAGCACAATAGTTATTAACTATCTACCCTATGAATCACCTACCCATTAATCCCCCAGACTCCATATTTGCTTACGGCCGGAACAGCTGTACGCTTTACCCCGACTTGTGGCCGCCCTTGACTCATTTTTAGAAAATTTCTAACAAGAGCACTCTGGAGTGCTTCGCACTTCAGGCTGCCTTAACGTTTGAGTTCCCCTACTCACGCATTCACCAACATATTAATCCCTTGATTGCCATATTTGCCTAAGACTTTGCCGACTTTTGTAAAATTTCTAACAGGACAGTCTGTTGCGGTCCCATAGTCCTTATGTTCCCTAAGTTTCATTTTTTCAATTCATAGGAACCGAGATATTTAACGTAGTGCAATTTTCTTTCAAAGTCAAATTACTCTTGTTTAATCGTGCGTTTTTGTAAACTCGCTTAAATATTAAAGAAACTTTCGATTCAAGAAATTAAAAAAAAATTACAACAGTTTTCGAGAAAATTTATCGCAAAATTTCCACAACAAAAAACACCCTGAAGTATGTTAAATTGTGAATTATGAAAAAAATATTTCAAATAAAATCGAAGGTGCTTTAGGTAGCCTATACAAGAAAGTTTATTCAAATATCCTATCTTTTATACTTTCTGAGCTATATCAAAAAAATGGTTAAACTTTAAATGTGGCAATGTCGCGTTGTACAGGTGTTGAACACTTTGGACTAATTTAACTCGACGCATAATACAAGGTACTATATGTGAGCAAAATTTCAGCCCTCTAGTTTTAAAACTGAATCTCTGAATAAATTTATCCTTTTGAATCCCTCCTCCCAAAATTATAATTTGGACCCGGCACTGATAACAAGATTTATTAAATTGCAGAAGTACTGTCGGTTATAGACCTTCTAAAACGAAAATATTATTTCCTAAAAATTTTTTGTATCTACTTGTTCAGTTAATATACGTATCGATATGTTGACAACCGGTTACCATGGTAACCAATGCAGAGTTTTAAGATATTAGGGGCTATACCTACTGAAAAGTGTTTGAAAAAAATTTATTGCTCAAAATAAGTTCAGTATTGTTCACACTGACAAAACTAAGGTCCCTTAGTCTTACATAGGTTCCCCAAGTTTAATTTTTTCAACTTTCATAAGAAGCGAGATATTTAGGGTAGTACTCTTTTTTTCAATGTTAAATTACTCCGATGATTCGACATGCGTTTTTTAACTCTTAAAGATTAAAGGAACTTTCGGTACAAGAAATTAAAAAAGTTTTCGAGGAAATGGATCGCAAAGTTTGCAAAAAAATACCTGTAAATATGTTAAATTGTAGTTTTAAACAATATTTCAAATAAAATCATTCGAATGTCCTATTTTTTATAGTTTCTTAGATACAGACATACCCCGATATACGTACACCCGTATTACGTACACTCACTCATACGTACTTTTTTTTTGTCCCGCATGTTCCACAATAAGTATAATGCTTCACTCATACGTACTTATTATTTTTTAATTTCTACAATTTGTTGTTCTACTTATATAACCAGTGGAAACATGTGATAGAAAGAACGCAAACAAAAATACAAAGTACTCTTTCGCCAAACGTCAAGTCACAATTATAGCTATCTACAGTGTTTGAGTGGACTTACATTATATAAAATTTAATATGTATATTAAACGAGTAAATCCCAAATTTAAGCGAAATATGAATTTCTTTATTGCATCAAGTTGAAGTAGATTCGGATGATGTAGCTCAACTTGTATCAGCCCAGGATGAGCCTCTCAGCAATGAAGATCTTTTGGAGTTAAATGATTAAGAGAGAATCTGAAGATTTAATACTAAAAGTAGAAACTACCAAACAATCTGAAGGACTAACTTCCCAAATGCTATTAGTATTATTAGTTGCTCATACTGGCAAAATTGAGGTCCCTTAGTTCCCCAAGTTTCATTTTTCCAACTTTCATAGGAACGGAGATATTTAGGATTGTACACTTTTTTCAAGGTCAAATTACTCCGACGCTATGACATGCGAGTTTTTTAAACTCAGTTAATCCCTTAAATATTAAATCCCTTAAAGTATCTTTCGATACAAGAAATTCAAAAAAAATATTGTGTAACTTTTCGAGAAAAAGCACCCTCAAATTTGCGAAAAAATAACGCCCTGTATAGATGCTAAATTGTGATTTTAGAAAAAAATATTTGAAATAAAATCGAAGGGCCTCTATGTAGCCTATACAATAAAATTTATTCGAATGTCCTATCATTTATCATTCCTGAGATATTTCAAAAAGTTTGTTAAACTTCAAACGTGGCATCCTAAAAAAAGGCTCCTGTCCGCCATATTGGATTTATAAAAAAAATTAAAAAACCGTTCTGCGGATTCATAGTCTACACCTGTCTACCAACTTTCATCCAGATCGGTCCCATAGGGAAAGAGAAATTCTTGAAGATATATCCGTACGTACGTACATACATACAGACAGCAAAAAATCGACCATTCTTTTAATTTTTTGAACAAGAAAATTTTTTTTAGGAAAAACTTTTTATATGATTGCAGTAATTTCAATACAAGAGACGTACTAAGGTGAAATAGCAAAAATTCTCAAAACATGGATCCTATATCTTTCATATACCTCTATGTATAACATATGTATATGGTATATGAAAGATAAAAAAGGGCGCATGTCAGCCATATTGAATTTATAAAACAAATGAAAAACCGTTCTGCGTAAAATTTATGATTGTGTGCACCTGCCTAGCAAATGTCATCCAAATCGGTCCCATAGAGAAAGACAAATCTTTCAACATACACACATCCGAAAGAACGTACAGACAGCCATTGAAAATCCACCCTTATTTTTAAATATTAAGTAAGAAAAATTATTTAGATTTTGTGGTAAATTGGTCTTTATAACCCCTCTTTGAATTAGGTATAAACGGTTTGCAGTGCTTTAATACAAGAAACGTACTAACTTGAAATAGAAAAAAATCTGAAAACATGAATCCGAATATCTTTCATATACCTATACGTATTACATACGTATATCTATTGGAAGTATATCAATTACTACCACACATATAAGACCACGAAGTATAATACTTCCAATTGATCTCAACATGGATTATCACAAATAACGCGTGACTCAATCAATCTACATACGTATATGGCATATGAAATGTAAAAATCAATATGCAACATAATAAAATATGAAGTGAATACCATGAGAAAATCACTATTGACATCTCTTTCATGAATTTCATCAACAATAACATGACTGACACCTCTTAAACCAGCTTCTAATTTTCTCAGTAAAACTCCAATTGTACAGAACATAATTGCTCCGTATGGTCTTGGCAACACCGATTCAAAACGCACCGAATAACCTACAAAAATAAAATTAATGCCATAATTATTGCTATTTGTTAAACACAAAGTTATTTATAGAAGTCTACAACCGAAATGAGTCTAGAACGAAAATAAATAAATAATTAAACATTTATTTACGTATTGATCACAATTAAATTAAAAAATTTATACTAAACATAAGGAAGTTAACAAAAATTAACATTTATTTAACAATATTTATTTTAAGATGATAGTTTGTTTATTCAAACTGCTACACTTTATTTTTACTTCGGCAATATTATTTTAAAAAAATGCTTTCTGCATGTTTTGAATCCTTGGCTTTACATTTGCTTTGGTTACTCATTCCCTCATATTCACTAGATTTTCTCTCATAACGTACATTCGTCGCGCCTAAATTGTGATATATTTTCACGATTATAATCAATATTGCTTTATAATCCATCATAATCATAACCCAGGCGTAGATAATCATATTCCGTTAATTTTATATCAATTCGAACGTGACATACGACCCAGAACAAAACATCAGATCCAATGACAATAACATCTAGAATATTCTTTGTGTTGGTACTTTCCCCAGGCCCAGTCTAGATTTCAAAACATTTAGATTGTTTAAATAAGTCGCGGTGGCTGCATGACCAATGGTTTAGCAGACCAATGTAGTGAAACAGTATGCTTGTAGGAGGTATTGAAAACGGCTCCACCAATACCAGAAATGCATCTATCCTGTGCCCGACTTTATTAAGCAATTTTGAAATCCCTAAACATCGAATACAGTTTTATAATAATTAACACACTTAATTTCATCAACAAGTTATATTCTATAAATAATACTATACAATTATCTATTAAAGTTTCCTTCTTCATTTCAAATATAGCACATTTATACTTAAAGTAATTAAAAACAATCTTATAAATTCAGAAAAAAACGTAGAATTGACTACAAGAGTGTTAAATATTGCTGTAATAAAATATGCTTTAAATCAAGAACACTAGAATTTTCTAGGTCTGGTTAAATATATCTTGAAAGTAAAATAAACTATTTATCTCGAAAGTAGATTTTAAAACAAATACATACCTAATGATTGTCCCAATGGCTCACAACGTTCATTTGCAATGCGTTCCGAAACGGATACGGCTGAAATGCGCCTAGGCTGTGTTACAACAATGTTGCACCATGCGCCTTGTTCTGATGCTACATAATCGTCCAGTATATATTGACACACCTGAGTTGTTTTACCTAAAGAATTTGAATACAATAACTTGCTTATTCATATTAGATTTTAGTAAATGTATTGGTAGAAGTTTTCGAGCTATGGCATAGAATTCTGTAGAATATATGCTGTAATTGTCAATGTAATTTTACCTAAAAATGGATTTATGACCCACAAACGATTATTTCATAATATCCATTTTTCGTGGGCATATTATTATTTAGTATTACATTCACTAATATAACTTAGAAGCCGGTTAGAGCTAGTTCCGATTTTTTTTCGAGACAGTCCCGAATCACGTTGATATTATCGCAATAAACAAGTGTAAATTCGAATGAAATAAAAAAGAAATAAATAAAACAATGTGAGGAATTACTTGAAAAAATGATTGTTACTAAATATTAAAAAAGTAATAAAAAATTACATAAATAATTAAAAATAAGGTATGTGATATAATCTGAAACCTTTTCTAAACAAAAAAAAAAGATTTCTTAAATAGTCAGCCTAGTTTTAGTGCAGGTTTTCATCTTTCGTGAAGAGTGAATATTTATGACTGAAATTGCTGTATAAGCTTTCTGAATGACACCGAAGATTGTAATTGGATTTACTGCAGAAGAATAACACATAAAACAAAAAATATGTTCATTTGGGCTCCTAACTCAACTAACCAACCTTTTTGAATAATTCTACCAGTGGGAATTTACAGCAATTGTTGCTTGGATTGGACGATGAAAGAAACGTCAGGATATGCGTGAAATAAATATTAATGGCGAATTAGAAAATGACGAAAGGTGTAAACAAATTATTAACAAAAAAAAGTGAAAGAACTATGATTCTAAATTTGTCTTAATCGCCGAACAAAATAGGTTTAAATTTGGATAGAGATCGCGTCACTACATTATTTTGTGTGATTGCAAACCAAAGATGCAATCATTAGTTAGCGGAAAGAGCAAGAACTCAAATGTTACAAAAATATTAAGAGAAAATCTTTAAATTTATTGCGTTTTGGATTATTGCAAATTTATTTCTAACTTCATTTCAGGATTCATGTATTCCAAATGTTCAAAAAAATTTAACTAGAGGAAATTCTATTCCTGAATTATTCTCCCACCATCCCTTAACGGACATTATCAGAAGAATGTAAAAATCTTTACAGAAATCTTCAATCTTCAATCAGAAATCTTTACAAAATTCTGTACCACAGTCATTCTAAAAATGTTATATGAGAAATATTACAAAATTCAAATTAAATAAAATATAATTCAAAACAGACAAATATGATTCTCTTACCGCAACCAGTATTTCCTCTAATTACAACAACAGAATTATCATTAATAGCTTCCATAATTGACCCTTTCATACCGTGAACTGGCAATTTTTCACGATCTGTAATACTTTTCTGTAAATCTTCATCAGACTGTAAACGTTCCCGGTTTTCTTTAGCCAAATCAGTCGATATTTGATCCAATGTTGCTGTAGATAAGTAACCTTCATCTATATTGCACCCAGTCCATGCGTTCCAATTTTGTTGCGGTGGAGACCATGGTACGACCTAAATGACACATGCTATAGATTAATTCCTACGAAATAGTACGAGATTGCCGTATCGCAAATTTCGTATATAATAAGGTAATACATGTGACAGCTAGGATTAACTTGTATTTGAATAGAATTCAATTTTATGTTGATCACAAAAAACTATTAAATATCGTCATTATTGAGTACGATTTACTATAATTAAAAATAAAAACAACCAGAAATCAAAAACTTACCCCAGCAGCAACAGGTTTCGATGGTGTGAATTCGTTCAAAGTTTGGTTAAGCAACAAGGAAACACCTTGTTGTTCATCATCAGGTCCTTGGGATTTTAATTGACTACCAGCTTGACGAATATTCACTGGTTTTACATTTAGAGCCATAAGACAATCCTCCACTTGTGCTACTAATTCTGGCGACAAAGCAACTGGATAAGGTTTCATTTCGTTGCCAGTCTTGGCCTATATTGAAATATAATAATCTATAAATTCATCGGCTAATTGAGAAGTAACTGCTTGATATGTAGCTTGTCGTGCTAGAGCTAAATTAAATCATTAAAACTAATCTATGGACACCATTCCCCACTATATAATCTTAAAAAGGTAACACTCTAAGAGGTCCTAGTTGGTCCCGGTTACAATTGACTTTAAGGATGATAGCTCAAGCTAGGTCCTGGTTTTTCTGAGTGCACCACAAACTTGGCCTAAAAAGTCACTGACGCTATTAAAAACTGACGCTCACATTCAACAAGTAATACATCTTAAGAAATTGGCACAAAATCATCTAGACTTCTTTACATAATAACGCAATTATAAGCAGACGAAATAAGAAGTGACCTTCTTTCTGTTTAGTACGGCCAACATACTTTGTCAATATTCATGCATATTTCAAAGCCTCTGACATGCGGTCCACCTTTTACTTTTTAAACACAACAGATCAGCGGGAATGATAACTGATTAAGTATAAAAAGAAGTCAAGATCTTCTAGTTCCTGTGCTATCTAAATAGAAGAATTTAGATTTGGTTAATCCGGACGAAAAACATGAACAATCAAGCCAAGAAGAAAACGAAAATAAAAATCCAAATTTTGGCGAAAACCTCCACAATGGCAAAACTCATTTAGGTTGAACTTAATACCCTACTTTGCCGCCTAAACTTATTAAAGTTACAGTCAGAATTGTTAGCATCGGAACTCAAGAGATGGTATCTTTTAGAGAATGGAACTGATCTTTTGAAGACAACAACATCTTAAGACTTATTGTAGACGTTGATTTATTCCTAAACGACTTAGATAATGATTCGATAGTTATATCCAAGAATTATAGTTAGAACGAGTTAGATCCGAAAGATACAACATATATCATATTTTCAGCATAACTGTTTTCTATTAAAGCTCCAACTATATACAAAATTTTGCTCTTGTGTGACATAGTAGGGACTAACGGCTATCTACATTGTGTCACATATATTAAAAATATTTTATAAGTGATTAAGAAAGTATACAAAATACTTTCTTAATCACTTACTCACTAAAACTCTGAGCAAGTATATCTTCCCGCCGGGCACTTTAAACCTAGTTTATGAAAATGTTTGTCAAGGCAGTGACTAGACGTGCTTGGGTTCAATATTTTTAAATAACAAAAAAAAGTTTAGTTACTATGTTTAACACCAAGTTCTTATTCGTTACGAGATTAATTTCTCTATAATTATAGATTCCATATCAAATAGTAAATGATGTACCTTTTTCAATGTGCCACTAAATGCTTCGATAACACCTAAGTGGAAAAGTTGTCTAATAAGAGATAATGCGCAACTCTTGCTAGCTGATTGTTTGTTCGAACCGCTATCACGACCAGTCACTGTACGACCAAGTTGTTTTACATAGAAGCTCATTTCAGCAACGAAACTCCTAATTAAAGTAGAATAAGCGAATACTCTAATTATTATTTTGTATGATTGTAATTAATAAATGTACAAGTTATATGTTTTATTATTTAGACAAAAATTAAGAAAGATTTATTTCATACAGTTAATACATCTAATTCAGTGAGAGAAACTTGAAACCCCCATCAGAGGCGTCACTAGATAGTGGGGAGGATACCCGCCGAGTCAAATCAGAGGATAGATGAAAAATACAATAGCTGACGTAGACCTACCAGATGGATGGCAGGTAGCAGTGTAATTTATAACATACCAGGCATATATCAAGCAAGTAAAATTGTTATGAGTTAAGTGAAGGCTGTGAAACTATCTCAAAGTTACAAGAGTTTGCGATGGAAGGCTACAAAAAACCACTCCACTAGTTTCCTAAGATGATCAGTATTGTCAGTAACAAATAACAGCAATTTCAGTTGATAGTTAAATGGATAAAGAAACCTGACATGGAAAGTGAAAAATATTTGTACTGTGAAACTTGAGTTAACACGAAGAATATTTGAATTTTAATATTATTCACTTAATAAAGTAAAAAAATTAATTTTTTAATATTGTTATGTTTTAATAAAACACAATAATTTAGCTCTATGTTCTTTGCATTAAATAGTTGTGTAGTCGTAGAAACAGTAGTTAAAAACTCGGGCAGAAAGGCAATTTCTTAGTCGTATTGCTTTGCTGAAAACTTTCATAATTTCACAGATACCTGGTTACCAAATATGTAATTGATTTCAAGTAAGAAATGTGTACCATAAATATAATAGTAAATTTTCACAAAAATTATACCCCACTTTATACGCGTTTTACGTATTATTTATATAAAAAATTTATATAAGAAAATTTGAAGCTATTACATTAAAAATAATTAAGAACTTATAAATTGTAAAAACTGTGAATACTGCAGATTATACAGGAAATACATATAGAAAATTACAGAATATATAAAATATAACTCACTTTTAAACTATAACTTGATTTGGATCTTATAATGGGCACATATGATTCCTGTATAAAGAAAAATAAACATTGTACTATAAAACAAATAGTCTGTTTCTCCACTTCTTTCTAATTGGATATTAAATATCAATACGTTTTCGAAATGTGTAAAACAAATTACAAAATAAAATGTTTTACAAGTAGTATTAAATCATATCACTTAAACTTTATCCTCAATGTGAAATAAAGCTTAAGAAAAACATATTAAAATCTTTAAAATAATAACGCTTGGAAAAAGTTCTCGTATAAGTTATATTGGAGAACTTATAAGCGTAAAAGTTATTTATATTTGTACAATGTTTATTTTTCTATTATATGTGTCAACACGAAAGCAAATGATTTTAACTTTACATGAAATCATTAGATTCCGTAAATATATTTTATAATTGCTAAAAATCATATATTCTATGATTTGTATGGATTTATATTTATGGCACTCTTTATATTTGGACAAATGATTTATACCATAACCAAACATATGATATGAGCACCAATAAATCATAAACATACTGTACGCATGGTGTATCTTTGCTTGGATAATAAATGCGAAATGGTTAGAGTAACTGATATGAAAAGTAAGTTGATTTGTTTTAGTGTTATATTTATCTTTTGTCATTAGTCAAAAGTATTAAGATACTTTTAAAAATCATATTGAATGCTTCAGTGTCTATAGGGAAAAAGAAATCAATGATATATTGGCAGAACTCGAATGAAGAATAAGATTCGACTATTAGGAAAAAACGTTTGATTACGATTCTAGAAGATTGTAAGATAAATCTGTGTCAAATTGTTTGGTTTGGAAGAAAAAACGGCGCATGTATATCGTAACAAGAAGAATGGAGAAAATGTAAAATGGTTAAATAAAAAACTTATTCTAAATTTAAATATAAATCTATTCATAAGCATACCCAATCCCAGTACAAAAAAAAGAGTCAATATAATAAATTTGGTCACTGCGAAAAAATTCCATTTTCATCAGAAACGCTAAAACATGAACGGTGTACAAATTAAAAACCTACCAAAGAAAATATCGCATCTATCAATTCAATCTAAGTATAGTGGGCAGACCAAGATTATTATTTTATTTGGGCACAAGTAAAAACTAATGTACCCAAAAGAGTCAGCAGCAAAGAACATTGAAGTTGAAGATGTAAAAAAAAATAATATAGATCAGTGTTCCTTAACCAGAAGTGCATCGTGGACCAGTAAAATTGTCACCGAATTCTCCTCGGAAGGCGCACCTTCCAAAACATAGGTATGCCTTACGAGCAGTATGTGTGTGTGATTTTCATTATTATAATATGTAATTTTATAATATAATACGTATGAATTCAAAATAATTCACACAATAACCTGCAAAGAAATAAGTGCATATAAAAAAAAAATAAAAAAATTTAATGTAAATTATACCAATCAATTTTTAAATTCATTATCAATTTAAAACAATTTTAATTTTGTTTTATAATACGAAAGAACAAAAAACACAAATAGTTTATATCACAATGTAAACTTTGGTTCACACTACTTGCATTTTATTATAAAAGTTTTACTCCATGATCTTTTCAACTACATATGTTATCAGCATATTAGACATAGACTCGCAGAATCGATAAAAGATTAAAACAAGCATTTAAACAAATAATTATAAATTAATTAGTTCAAAAACGACCAAACAAATAAATCAAATATTCATTTTATTTTCACATTTTATTAAAATAATTCGGGCAATGGAATTATTTACGATATATGGATAAGAGTTTCTTTTTATTCAACATGCAATCATTGAACTCTGCGTAAAGATAGCTTCCGACCAAGGTCACCAAGCAAAACAACGTTCGTTTTCGTGGTGCATGAAAAAGGGGAGGGGCAGGGAGTCCAGACGTCTTTCTTTCGCCGTTTACCTTGTTGTTTTTGCTTTTCTTCTGCGAGGTCACATCAAGTGCAGAATATTTTCGTACTGTTTTATAACATCTACTTTTCCTGTGCTATGTTTATTATAGGCTTTCGCTTTGCGTTTTCGATTCGAGTAACGAAAAGATAGGCATTGTATATCACAAGTTATGTTTTATACATGTAGATGAGAATGCTTTAGAAACGACAACCAAGATCGTCAGTTAAATGGGGAGTAATATGTCGCTCCTTCGGGATCCGTGCTAGTTAGAAGCCAAACGTACAAAATTAACATCGTTTATTATTTTCATGTGTTAGAGAGAGACAGCGGAGTGAGATAGAAAGCAATAGCATCCTATATCGTACTGACCTTCCTTTTGCTATGGTTTTTGTCGTAAGCAGATGTCTTTCAAGATTTTTGTGCGATTACATCGAGAACGAAATACGAATAACAAATGCTCCTTACATTTTTTGTGCGTGGCCTTCGAATGTAGAAATTGAACAAAAATTGGTACAAAACAAGAGAGAGGAATAGGTTTCGTACCCTTTTATGGCTCGCGCTTTACGCGCCTAAATTTTTTAACATAGTTTTCTGGAGATCAATTCGAACAAACAACATCTTAGTAAGGACGTTGAACCTGCGTTCATTGTTCTCGTCTAGCGAAACATTTATGACCTCCCTTTTAATGGACTTATTGGCTGGTCGTAACCTCGTCTACACGAGAACTCGATAACAGCGTATTTCGACAAATAACTTTGATGGGTTTAATAAACTTCGGGGGGGGGGGCGTTACTTTTGTATGAGCAGATTTTTCTATTATTTGTATGGAACATGCACCGTATTGAATGCTTGCCACGTAAAAGCTTGCCGCCACTATCGCGTGGTTGGCGAGTCACTGTCCTGGAAGGGGAAGCGCCGTTCGTCGATCGTTTGCACGTTAAAGCTGATTGAAGAGCAACCCATCGTAGAATCATAGAAACGTAATGCCGTGGTAGGGATACTAAGCGAAATTATTCCTTAAAATTCGCAACGGACAAAAACTCAACATTTATTTGAGGAATATTCTCGCTTCTCTAAAATTTTAGCAGTAATTTCAACTAAATCCAGTCCAATTGCTGTCGTCAGCAGCAAAACCTACCGCCGTAAACTGGACGCCAAAAATCTCGAATTTTATATCAAAAGCCATATCTAGGCCTATTTCGACAAGATGCATTTTTATTCTTGTCTGAGTGACCACGAGTGAGCTATTCGCACGCTTCAATCAGGAGAATTCTCAATTGATATTCAAAGCAGGCTTTTGATGGCGAGCTTAGTCGCAGTATAAAGAACAGTTTGCGCCATAAGTGCCATAACAATATTTTTCTAAATAAAATCCGACCAAATACATAACACTAAATTTTTTTCTGTCAACAACGAACAAATACAAGTCCACCAGCTATTTTCAGCCGAATCTCCCGACAGATCATCTTTCAATGGCAAAGTTTACAAAACAAAAAACATCCTGTATATATGTTAGTTTGTAATTTTAGCAAAAAATGTTTCAAATAAAATTGAACGAGCTTTCGGTGGCCTATATAATAAAGTTTATTCAAGTGTCCTATCTTTTATAGTTCCTGAAATATATCAAAAAGGTGTAAAATGTGGCAACGTCACGCTTTATACTAAATGCAGGGATGTCACTACTTTCATATAATATCACTAATTACTCTGGTGCTATGATGTGCGACTTTTTTAAACTCGCTTAAGTATTTAAGGATCTTTCGACACAAAAATTTTAGTTATAATCCTTCGCCTAGTTTCTGAGAAAATAGACAGCAAAATAAAAAACACCCTGCATATGTTAAATTCCGATGTTTGAAACATTTAGAAGAAAATGTTTCAAATAAAATCGAAGGGCTTATGTAGCCTATAGAATAGTTTATTCGAATGTCCTATCTCTTATCGATCCTGAGATATTTTAATAAGTTTGTTAAACTTCAAACGTGGCAGCACCGGTTCCTATACAATTCGACAACAAAGGACTTTATTTATTCGATGCATAATATAAGGTGCTATATGTGTAAAATTTCAACCTCCTAGTTTGAATACGAAATTTCCGAACAAAAGAAATGGCTCCAGTCCGCCATATTGAATTTACAACGGACTCATAGTCTACACCTAGGTTCTGCAGACTCATAGTCTACACCTGTCTACCAAATTTCATCCAGATCGGTCCCATAGGGAAGGAGAAATTCTTGAACATACATCCGTACATACATAGGCAGCTCCAGAGAAATCGAGCCTGTTTTTAATGTTTTGAGTAAGAAAACTTTTTTTAGAAAACTATTTATATGACAAATTGATCCTTATGACCCCCCTCCCTTGAATTGCGTATTAACGGATTGCAGCAATTTCAATACAAGAGACGTACTAAGGTGAAATAGAAAAAATTCTCAAAACATGAGTCCTATGTCTTTCATGTATCTATTGGTATTACATACCTGTATGGTATATGAAAGATAAAAACTGGAACAAAGTTCCAGGTCAAGAACATTGAAAGGCCTATATAGACCTGACATCTGAGGTAAACAATAAAATATTCAGTCTGAACAAAGAGGAACTCTCCATATATACGGGTTGTATAACGGGGCATTGTCCTCTAAAGTCTAAACTACCATATGCATAAAATTGGTAAGTACATGACGATTGAGAACCCTAAATGTTGATTATGCAATGATAACGCAGAAAAGGCAAAGCACATCTTATGTGAATGTCAGGCAGCATCGAGCTGCAGATAAAGACAGTTTGGGGGATGACAGTAAATGCTGCTAACATCAGGGAACAACGCCCGAAAATAGTCATAAAGTTTATGAAAGAACTGAGACTGTTTTAAACGACAAGAAGGAGCATGCTACAAAAGATCTTTTAGGTCGACGTGGTTGGGGTGATGATCCTGCCCCCTCCATGATGATAATAATAATAATAATAGTGTATATTAGTAGTTTGGATTACATTATTTCTTACATTATATACTTTTAGGTAGATCTCAATACAAAAAATGTATACTCCAGATTAATCGAGTATTCTTCGTACACGTAAAAACCATAAAAACACTACAATACAAAAACAAGAATAAAGTGATTAGCAAGTATATATAAAATACTGATTGTTTCTATGTTTTGTCAATAAAAAAACTTGAGTTAATATTAAATTTATGTACCTTCAGGAAAGCAAATACATCAGAAACATTCTTCCTATATTTTTTAAAGATGTTTTTCTCCCGAAATCAGTCTTACACGAAATGTTTCAGTTAAGTATAATAAAAAGTTATAGATAAATAAACAAATTTAAATATTGTATAAAGTACATACTTCATATGCTCGCTGCCAACTACTTTGTATTTATAGTCAGCATTGATTTTGCTCAGTTGCATAAACTGATGGAGCTTGCTTTTCGCATTCTCAACCGTCCAATTACCGTGTATTTGTGCATTTACGTCCAAATCTTCAGCATCTTCAACACGCTTCTGCAGAGCCGCTTGCGTGGCAGGATCCATAAAATTCCATCCACCTTCGTTCCTATTTCCGATAGGCCTATACGCTTCACCTAATTGAGAAGGTCCCATCCCCTCACCAAACACCGGACGATGTTGCACATTGTGGTGGGGACCTGGAAAAAGTAATAATATGGAACAATTTGGCTTATTTAAACCAAGTAACTGGCAGAAAAAAAGAAACAGTACAGAAAACTGTCCCAACTTGCAAAGAATTAATCAAACTACATTCTTATGGCCTACTATAGAACGAGAAATTTACGTAATAAGAACGAATATAAAAACATTTAAGTGATTTAATATTTTGACTTGCCGAACCTAAACGAATGTATGAAAAAAGGCATTTTTCCACAACAAATGAAAATGACAAAAACTTGGTAGAGTTGATCGCCACCCCATCTATCATATACTGGAAGTCCTCCGTTTTGTTATATCTGGCATAAAACAAAAGTTGAACCTTCTAATTTTGATTGTCACCTTATATCTCGTAAATTCAATTTGCACAATGGTTGTTTAGGGTAAATTAAATAAAACTTGCGAGACCAAAAAATCACCTACCGATTAATACCTATTATTTAACCTGATTTTATATGATTTGATCCCATTATAACTTATTTGAACAGATTTAAATTGATTTGATCTGATTTGATCAGATGTGATCTGATTACATTGGCAACATGGGACTGATTTGATCTGATTTGTTCTAAGTTGATTTTATTTGATCTGAACTGATTTGATGTGCTTTGAACTGCATTGATCTGATTTGATCGTATTTGCTTTGATTTGAACTGGTTTGATTTGATTTTATCTAATTTGAACTAATTTGGTATAATTTGATTTGCACTGATTTGATTCAACTGGTTATCTAATTCGAACTTATTTGATCTGTTTTCATCTCAGTGTTCTCGCATTACAACCGCGGCTTTGCCGTGGCCTGCAATATGGCTTAACAAAATTTCAAGAATGTGTTCCCTCATTCCTTTGTCCCGTATTCCCGCTTTAAGTACACAAAAACACGCGCGTATTCGAATGCAACTTTGTGTAAAAATTTCAAGAATTTTTTCCTTGTTCCCGTATTAAGTATATAAAAATATGCGCGTATTCGAATGCAACGTTGTGTTAAAATTTCAAGAATGTTTTCCCGTATGTTAATTATATATTCTTATCTGGAGTAAATACAACGTTGTGTCAAAATTTAAAGTCAATCGGCCGAGTAGTTTTCGAATATTGCGAATACAAACATAGGGAACTTAATTTTTATATACAAGATTCATATATTTTTTAAGGTTTTTTTATTTTTACAAATAACATCTATGAAATTTATCAAAAATTGAAAATTATCAATTAT
>WYDF02105413.1:0-23737 GCA_009867245.2 Adranes taylori
GTAGGGCTGATAAAGAAGTGGGCGCCATAGAGCAAGCGCACGATAGCATCGTATGGACCTTGGCTTGGCATCCATTGGGGCATATCTTATGTTCGGGATCAAATGATCATACTAGTAAATTTTGGACGAGAAACAGGCCCGGTGACCAAATGAGAGATAAATACAATTTAAATACGTTGCCAGCCGGAATTTCTGGACTTGAAGAATTCGATATTGGTAACTAAGCTTTTTTTAAATTAGTAGGTATAGTGGAGTGAACAAATTTAAAAATAAACAAGAAAAGAAAAAATATATAAAAATTAAATTATTATTACCTAACTCTTATTTAGTAAAATATTTTGATATTTACCTCAGTATCAGAGTGATTAAGTATCCATTTGCAACCAAAACAAGAACAATTAGTCTTACCACTTTTACATGGTCACCGTTTTATGTGAGCGTTTATAATTTTAGAAATTAATATTTTATGTGATTTTGGTTAAAAATATGGTTTTAATTGATGTATGATATCATCAAGAAATTAATTTTTTGGTAAATATGGCTTGGATGAACTTAAATTACTAAGAAATTGTTGATTTGTTGTGGAAAAAAACTCATTACGCTTTCTCAATGCACATATATGATTGTTTTGTTTTTAATTCATTTTCATAATTTAGTTTATTTATTTTTCTTCTTAGATGAACCATCAGCTATTCCTGGTATGGGTCCTGAAGATAAAGTCGAGCCTTTTATTATAACTGATGAGACAACAGAAATTCCAGGTTTAGATCTAGATTCCGTGACGAATGCTAGTGATGACAAGCCTAAAACGAAAAAAGTTCCGTACAGCAAACCCATTCCAAGAAGTTTCCAAGCTCAGTGGAATGAACAGTCAGGTATGTTGAATCAATGAGATGATTTAGTATTGATTAGACTATTTCATTGTGTTTCAATTGGACTGTTTCACTAATTGGATGATGTCTGCTGCTTTACTGTTTTGGAGCGTAAAGCAAAATATTAATTAGTGTATACTTAATGCTGGAAACATTAGTGGTGAAATTGGTGGTGGTGAAAACAAAATGGTGAAACATCAGAGTAAATTAGGTAAAATCCAAGTGAGTTGGGGGGTTGAGCCGAAATACCTTGTTAAAACACTAAATACAGTAAAACACTAATTTGTTCAAGTATTTTGCGCAACTACTTACACCCAAATCTTGCCTTGTTGTCTGATTATTTGTAGTTTTCATTATTCGGCAACTATTCACGCATTTTACTTTATCTAATCTAACGTTTCACTTAAACTATGATTGATAACACATTATGGCAATGTTTATATACTATTTTTCTTACAGAAGATAGTAGTTTATCTGAAGTAATCAACCAAATCGTGGAAAATACTCCAGGCGTTGTACCATTAGAAAAAATTACACCAAATGCAATTATTATGTATGGCAAACTTATACCTGTTGAACGTAAGTACACGCTTTTAAAAAACATACTATGTTTATATCTTAAGGACTCTACGCGAATATTTATTGTTTTCGTAAATTGAAAGTCTATTTTACATTTTTAAATATGGTTTAAATTTTTTTTTCTTTTAGCGGGCTCAAAATTAGAGCAAGTAATTGTTGAAGGTCCTGAAGCTCTACAAAAGTATATAGATTCAGGTGAAATAGCAGAGTTACGAGACGTAATGCGCAATAAAGAAGAAGAAGATTATCTCAACCAAGCTTACATTGATGAAGATGACGAAAATGTTCAAGATGAAAGAGAAAAAATACCAAATGTTCATGCCAGTGGTAGTAGCAGGTTAGTTTTCAATGTCATTTTTTGTTTGCTTTTGGATGTGATGTAATAGTATTAGGTATCAAAAACTTTGTGGTTTGTTAATATTTACAATTATGATAGTAAATTATAATTGCAATATGATGCAATACAATCTTTATCAATTATTAATTATATTGTATAGAGTAAATATGCATAATAATGATAATAATAACATATTCCAAATTGTATCTATTTTCAAATTATAACTAAATTAAATGCACCAATTTCTTTATATATAGATGGGACAATTCATCAGGACCTTCACTTTCCTCGTCTCAATTGCCTCCTCCACTTCCTCCTCTACCACATTCCGTGACGACGGCTGCCACGTCCAGCGGAAGTCATAAATTGCCTAGCCTGTTAGATATGGACATGCGGAAGCCAATGCTTCCACCGAAAACTGAGGGCGAATATAGAGGTCTTCCAGAGCCACATACAGGAGGCAGTGGTCCACCACCGCGGTTACTTACGCCGAGGCCGCCGGTATCTGGCCCCCGCGGGAGCGTCGGATCCTCTTCCCGTAGAGATGATAGTTTTAAAATGCTGTTTAATAGTTCTGCTGATGAAGATTTCAGGTACATTATTGTACAGAATATTTCTTTCATCAAATGAAATGAAGTAAATTTAATGTTTAAATATGGACATTATGAAACTACACATGTACTGTATCAGAAAAAAGTCAAGTGGTGTCAGAAAATTCAAATATCTCAGCTGCGAGTAAAGTACTAAAATTGGTATAAAAATCAACTTGTTCCTTCACAGCTAGAAATTAACAAAGTTTTGAGTTTTCTAAGAAACGCGCGTTAGAGTAGTTAAGAATTGTTTGAAAAAACTTTTATTCAAGTATTTTGCGTTTACCCTAAATTTGACGCGTCGTAGACGCTAAAATATTATCTCAAAAAGTATGTCAAAAGTATATAACAAATTACAGGGCGAAACTAAAATTGGTTACTATTTATTGTTATATAATTTACAATAACTTATTTAATATGCGATTAGTGTAATTTATTTATTTATATTGTAGGAACATGCATTTTGCTGAAGATGATATGATGCAGGAACCTGATGATGACTTTTTTGGTGACGAATATTTTGATCATCCTAGACAACGTAATGGCACTCCTACAGGTGAAAATCACGGACAACCACCTTCGCAATCTTATTCACAGCGACAACCTCCATATAACAGATTTGGAAGAGCACGTCCATTATCAAACAAAACATATCCGCGTGGAAATAATGGCCCTCCACCGCTTTTCGGACCAGGCAGTTCTCCTGCTGTGAAGCCTCCAAGTTTGTCACATCACTCAAATTTCTTCGATGACGATGAAAATTATTTTTACAGCGATAGTAAAATAAACGATGAATTATCTCCGCGAAATTATGATCGGGAAGAAGATCGAATGATAGATGATGATCTAGATGATATAATTGATGGTCCGCCCTCTAAAAGCAGTTATAGAAGTGGAGCTCAACGAAGGTCTGGAAAACGTAATAGGAGTGGTGGTAGAGGTGGAAGAGGTCCAGTACGTGGCGGTAGAGGAGGATCACGAAGAGGCAGCAATCGAAATAGGAATTCTTTTTGACGTGATTAAATGCAAGTATAATTTTGTGGGTACATTGCTTAATTCATAGATATTTGAAACAAAGCAAATTTGGACAGAAATGTTAAACATTTTCATCTAACATGTGTTTGGATGTTTTTCTTTTACAGTTCATTATTACAGTAAACTATTTCCGAATTTAGATAATAACTTTGTCGACTACTGAACTATATTGGTGCGCCATGTTGTATCTGTACTGCTCCGGTATAGATTGTAATTACAGTCTAAAATAAATATTGGTTACAAAATATTTACTTCTTTATAATTTCATATTAATGGAAAACAAGACTAATAATTTTCAAACAAACAGTGCAGAAGAAATTAAAAATGATAATAAAATTCTTAAACGATAAAGTGTTCAATTAACAATAAATAAATTATAAACGGGCCTAAAACTTAATTGCATAACGCAAATCACAACCTTGTAGTTGCATGCGTGGGCATAACACTTAAAAGAGAGAGAAGCACCACAACCATAAAAACGAATTGCAAAAATTGTTCACTCCCACAAAAAGTGAAGTGCAAAAACATTTCTCATTTCGAATATTTGCAAAGTCAGTTCCTCCTGTTTTTTAGTTCCACAAAAAATGTAAGACATGAAAAAAGGTCTTTGTGCTTCAAGTTATACTTTTTTATTCGATCGAAAGTAATGGGGAGAGTGGTTAATAATTTCCCCATCTTTTGAATAATACTAGAATTTGATTATTCTACGATTAATAAAATGGAACTCGTCTTAAACTCTCCTTCCGTTATCGGTTATCGCCCTAGTTTTAAACAATTCTATAGGTATTTGTTTTACTACAAAGCTTTATTAATTGTGCGAGGAATAATTCAATTCTCTTTCCTAAAATTGACGACACTATCATTTCTAAAAGATTTAAGTCGAAAATGTCATTAGTTTTGTACCAAAAGAATTATACATACGCCAGACGAAAACATTTTTTAAACATTTTTATCTAGAGAAATGATTTACATAGAAAAGATTTTACATGCTAGGTTAGCTTTGATGAAATTGAGAAGACCAAAGCCTTTTTATAAAGACGAGACTCATCTAGTAGTAGGACCTTTTCCTGTATACTGATTTAAAATAATACTTAAAAAATGTATTAATACATCATAGGGGATCCAGGGACCATGAAGGGGGAGGGGGCATCCTAACTTACAAATATGTAATAAATAAATAAATTAACCTTTATTGGCATAAAATATAAAAAGTATCATATTTATAATATACATATTAACCAATATAAACAGCCCATATAAAACCAAAATTTTATTCCATAATGTTATATTCCTTAAATTAAAAGACTTAAATAAAACATCACATCCCAGGGAGCAGGTAAGGCTACTACTCTTTCTTATTCTCACCTTTCCCTCCTACTTCCTTCTCTCCGCTTATTGTCCTACCTCACATTCTCCACCTACCTCTCATACTGCTTAACTTATTCTACATTTATTCAATCCTCTACCTCTCACATGTATCACCCACGCTTCTTCTCTTTTCATTCCCCCTTACTTATTCCTATTTAGCCTTTCCCCCTTCTATTTCTTTTTATTATTCTGCCTTTTATTATTATTATTATTATTTTCTATAACAGTCACACTCTTTTCCATCCTTCCGCTATAATTCTCTTCATTAAACTTATACCCATCCTAAACACACCCTTCTGTTTTCACCCAACTTCTTATCTTTCTTACTCCATTGAATCCCCTCACACTACTTCAGCCAATTACTCTATTTTCCCGCCTTCCACATATTCTTCACATACTTTCTTCAACCAGAACTTGTTACTCCTCTCCTCACTGCCACATCTAAACCTCGCAATCATTCTTTTATCATCCATACATAATCCAGACTCCAAGTATCCTGTCAAGCCCTCCTCTTCCATAATCTCCACGAACCCGAATCTCTATTACTCACCATAAATACAATGGCACGCACTTAATGGGCAATCTTGCCTCACTCCTCATTTGGTCTCAAATCATCCAGATGCCCTTTCATTCACTCTCGCTCTCACTTTTGTCCCCTCATACAATTAACCTTACCATCATACCTGATACCCCTACATTCTCTCCCACAATTTCTCTATTACAATCCCATCAAACGCCGCTTTCAAATCTATAAATAGGAGGTACAACTTCCTTCTTCTTTCTACTTCTCTACTCATAATATAATTGATCATCACGATACTATCTGCAGTTCCTCTACCTCTAATAAAACCATTTTGCGTTTGTGCAAGAATACCCTTTAACCTCACCTCTTCTTCTAATCTCCTATTTATCACTCTCGCAAATAATCTTTTTAACCCATTCTTATCGTAACTCCCCTATAGTTTTCCATCCCCATCTCCCTTCTTAAACCCTGGCACAATTTCACGAGCCCCCTCTACTCTCTACTGGGACTTAAGTTCCTTCATTAGTTTTAAACCGGCGAAAGAACATCATGCATAGAACATCAAGAAAGGTTTTACGGCAAACTAATAAGGTTTCCCATCTGATTTACAATAAAAAAAAATTACGTCATAGTCTTCTGCACTTTTGTTCCTCTACGTCTTTTTGGCATACTTTTCTTTACATACTTACATATAAATGTGTTCTGATGAACTTTTGATGGGTTATCATAGAATGCTTCATGAAATTTTTTTACATCGCCTATTGTTAACAAACTGCAGCACACCTTGCCACGATGCTGGCAACTTGGCATAGTAGCCATTGCCTCTGCAGAATATCTGAAAAGAGAAACCAATTAAAGGATGTATTTTTATACAGTAAAAATTTAGTAGGTATAAAGTTATAAACTATTAAGTTTGTGAAACTTACACAAGCTTTTAATATTCCTTTGCCATTTCTCTGGCTGCCGTACTCTTTTTCGTGCCCGTTCAGGAGTTATCTCTTCCAAACTTATTTCGAGCGATTCTTCATCGAATAAACTGGTTAACCAGAAGTTAGGTTATAGCCAAAAGCATTATGATTAGTTAAAGATCGTATGAGCTGCTTTATCGTTGGCTGTTGTGGATTTAGTCGATTTTGTAACAACATCCTACGAAATACGGTCGTGTTTGTCATTACATGTGATTTTAAAACTCATTTTATTATGATTTTTAACCGCTTTTGTAACAAACTAACCACACCACTAGTTTCCTTGGACAAAATACTATAAGATTATCAATTTCTGAAAAAATGGTCTTTGACCGTGTTTGTAAATAGCCTCCTCATATATATCTTATATCTCAATTTTATATCTTATTTTCTTTTATATCTATGTCTCTTACGCCAACACTTAAATACAAGAATAGTTGGCCACCTTACACTTCCAATTTATTTATAACTCATAAACAAGACTTTTTTCTCTAAACACTTTTTTTCTCTATGTATTTATTTTATTTCTTATATTCAAATGCCAACCAACTTTTTATGTGGAATCTATCCTTCAACTAGATATTTATTACGAGCGATAAATTATGCTTTTTCAATCTGTTTTTCTATTGCTATATTATTTAGATCAGTGTTTCCCAATTTGTTTTTCTCGCGACACAGTTTTCAAACCAATCACTTTATGTGACACAGATGAAACTGAATAGTAGCGGTATTTTATAAGAAAAGTAAAATATTTTATATTGCAAGTAATAGTTTTATTTATCTTTTTAATGTACATATAATATTAATCCATGAAATAAACATATATGTACATAACTAGATTAATAATAAATATATAACTCAAATTTGATTGAAACAACTATTATAGTAAATTGTTTTTTAGTGAGAGGTATGCGCCCGGTGTTCAGAGCAGTTATTTTATACGTGGCCGAATTTTCGATAAGGCCACTTGCCTTTTATTTCTTTTAGAGCCGAAAACCGTAATTCACATAAATAAGAGGTGGAAATAGGCGATAGCACAGTTAAAGCTTTTTTTGACAAGATTGGAATTTCGTTTGCACTCCTATCCAAAAATTGCTTACTTCCTCATTACTGAATTTAATTCGAAGAGTTCAGTCGTTCTGCATTACCAAAATTTCTTCTTTTAATGAAAATTTTGTCATATCCACATTGATGCTAAATGGATCTCGTACCCAATCAGAATTAGTAATGTGGAGTGATGAAAAATAAAAATCAATTTTCTGATGAAACAAAATTAAGTGTCAGCAACAAGCGTTAAAACTTCGGAATTAAAAGAAGTTTTAACGCTTGATGTGTAGGGTAACATGTCGAGGTTTCCTCGTAACACTCGTCACTTCCACATATTAACTTTATCCTTGAAAGTGCTTAATTTATCAGTAGAACTGAGAATGTTTTCCTGCTCTCCTTGCATGTTTGAATTTAAATAATTAAGATGCGCAAAAAAACACAAGTTTTGAGCACCAAATATCAACACTCAATAAATCACAATATGCGTTGCTATCAATTGTGAGAAAGATCAGAATCTTATTATCCAATTCGTAGAATCGTGAGAGAATCTTTTCTTTCAAGAGCCATCGGGCCTCAGTGTGGATGTCAAATAATCGCCTTCCAGAGTAAGCCATTTGTCTTACTCTTAATATAATTTAGAATTTTTACTACTTGATCCAGTAGTATATTCAAATCACCGACAATACATTTCATTACCAACACTTCACCGTGTACAATGCAATGAGTAGTTATAGTATCTGGGTTTTGTTCCTTAGCAATTGTAGTTATTTGAGATTAATCAAATACAATACTTTTTTTCGAAATTTTGCGACACACCTATTGAGCAACACTGACTTAGATTATAAACCTCTATAAAAACATTGTAAATAACTCTTTTGCAAATTTCCAACGTCTCCCTATCACCACCCTTCTTTCATCACCTCCATATGATTCCACTAATTTTTTTGTAACCAATGCACTTAAATTCGCGCTATTTAACTTAGTTTTTCTTCACATTCAGCTTATTTTAACAGCGATCACAAAACACGTCTTACTTGCACACATGAATACAATAACTATGTTTTATTGATAATATCTTGAACATTAACCAACGTTTACCATTAAATAACCATTCCAAAGGAGGACTATGGCCCCTATGTCCCCCTTGGAGACCATGTAATACACACCATGTATGGCAAGGGATAATATTTTATAGTAGAGTAGTGAAAAAATACTTTTATAATAAATACTGCCAATATATTGCTATTGGTATGAAAACAGAACGATTTCAGTTTACGATTAATACAGTTTTTATGTGATCCAATTACAGCCCTAAATGTTTTGCAGTAGATGTTTTTTCGTTACTTATTTTTTTTTTTTTTATTGATAAATAAATAACGTTTTTCCACAAGAAACTTAAACTGATGTATTAATTATTTTTGTCTGTTCTTGTACTATTTTGTCTTGTTTTTTCTATACAATATGAATGTGTATTGTAATTCATTTTTAAACTATATACCAATAATAGTTCGGTACTTAGCTAAAAAGTTAAATTAGTATTATGGCTAATAAATAGGTACAGAGAAAAATAAAGAGTATTTGTTTATTTCATCATTTTTTATATACGTAATGAATGTATTATAATCTAATATCTAAATTATATATACCAATAGTTCGATACTATAACTAAAAAGTTAACTTTCATCCGGGCACACAAGCGGACTAGTGTAGTACAAGTAGGCGCACGAGAGTAGATTACCCTCTCCTTGTACTCAAGATCTTCTTGTCAAAAAATTAGAAGCAATTTGATAAAAGAAAACATATAAAAAACATGCCTCAATGTGATAAAAAAGTGGTAGAAAAAAAATGTACTAAAACTATTCCATAATTAGAACTTGCGTAGTCCACCTTAGTCCTCCATCTCATCCTCATTTTAATTCAATAAATCGATATAGATATCACATGAAGGTACAGAATGTTTTTGACAGCCACTTGTATTATAAGAATTGCATGCTAGTCGAGTTATGTTATTTTTTCTAGCACCACAAATATAGCAAAAATGTCATTTGTTTGGATTCGCCTTATTTTTATTTGTTGGGGTTTGATCTTCTCGGTAGGTACTAAGAAAAAGACTCAAGTCTTTGGGAAAGAAACGAATTTGTGCTCATTCTAAAGGATTATTCATTTGAGAAATTCTCATTCAGTTTATCCCAATGTCCAGATATCTGAGGATAATTGCCCACCTTTGAGTTCTTCTTGAAATGGAAATCCTTGAGCACATAAGATCAATTGTATAGACACTACCTTTTATGGCGTTATAATCCATTATATTGTCTGGTTTCCGGTTTCCTCATCTTCTTGGTTTTTGTCGTGACATGTTGACAAGACTAAAACAACTTCAAGGGACAAGCCATTTATTTTCTGTCACAAATTGAAAGGAAATTTCGGCCTTATTCTTTCTCAATATTCCCAAGAAACTTAAACCAACGGATAATAGATATTCAGCCAACGAATAACTGCTGAACCAATTATCCGTGGTCTAGTTTTAATTCGTTTTCTTCAGCGGATCAGACAAAGTCTTGATAATATCAAACGGCTTATTGGAGCTGACATAGAGCCCAGACTTTTGCATTCCACAATAATCATGCTGTATTTGTAAAATGTTTGTAAATTACAGATGTTATAAATTTTCAGACCATACTTGGCCCGCTTTGGGGCATGTTCTGTATAAAACTGCAACAGCCTCGAAAAGCCACAAATATTTCGTCGATGGTCACAGATTCACCAACATTATAGGCTTTTTGTCGATTATCTATAAAGATCGAATTTCGAATCGGAGCTAATTTGTTGTTACAGATCTGTTACAGTAAGATCGCCAAAATGAAGAGATCTCAATAATAACCGAAATCTACGTTTACTAAAAGTAGCGCGCAAAATTATGAGCCCTGTTCCGTTTGTAGTAAAAAAACTCGGAGAAATCAGCAAGGTTTCTATGTTTTGCAACAATCAAGATGAATGCTCCGAAATCAGGTTTTATTTCCGACCTTGAGTGGGTTTGTAATCCTTATCTCGAATGGTGTTCCAGACGACCCATCCCTTTCAGCCTTTCTTTAAGCAATATAAATATTAGTATTTTTAACAATGTCATCTATAATTTGTAAAGAAAAGATTTGAAGGAAACATTCGACCTTTGTTTTACAGTCCTTCGCTAGTTCCTTAGGACCAGGAATAGTTTTTATCATGGGTTTTAACTGAGTTTGACTGGGTATTGATTTAGTTTTGACTGAGGAAGAGTTTTTATAATAGTCTTTGATGCTTGTTAAAGAGGTTTGTTGGACCAAATCGTTTCATTGCCTTTGCTAATGTAAAATTCCATACTCTGCACCTTTTGAACTTGCTCGGCGTCCTGACCCTCGTCACCATGATTGTCAATTTCAAGATCTAACTATTCCTCGGAGTCAGTGTAGTGTGAATCTTCTTGGATAACTTGCGGTTCAAAATCTACATTGTTCGGATTGCTCTTCCTGTCTGACATCTTGCCGTTCTTCATCTGATTCTACCTCCAAACCATTGAATGCAAGAAGATAACTATGTGCACAGCTACCGTCAGCAATCGATATCCAATGTTTGACTATCACTGATACGAGAGATTGTGAAAAGCTAGAAAGAGCCTAAGAAGAATGTTCTAGTGTTAGATATAATAACTAGAGATTACAGATGTTTCGCACACTCTTACGTACCCAAAGGTGGACGTTATGCGATCTTTTCTTCTTCAACACTTTGTTTTGGTCTTGACCCTAGGCCTTTTAACCCATATTTTCAATGCCGAAAAGCATCTAGAGCCCGGCGCTTGCGCAACCATTAAGTGTAAACTACTTCCAGATGAAAAGTATCACAAATATGACAAATTACACTTTCCCGAAATGATCTTACAACCAAATTACCGAACTCCCAATGACATGCTATCGGTGGAGGTCGGTACTTACAGAAAGCAGGAAATATATTGTGTTCCATAAGTTTGGAACAGAATTCTTCTCTTTGGACTGTGTAAAAGCTACAATCGAAAAAGGTGTGGTTAAGAGATCCGTAGGTTCCACATTCACATAACCGATCAGCATTAATGTTAATTGTAAATAGGTGTTCCGGATATGTGGCATGTGCAATTCTAGTTCGCCATAGAGGAATCGCATATTAAGAGGTAACATTTAAATTACAAAACCAAGGTTTTTCTGAATTACATGGTAGAGGCTATACTGACGCCTACCCTTGGTGCAGTTCTGAGCTTCCCATAGGCATTGCCACTGATTGAAGATGTCCTGTCGGAATTTAGTGTAGAATTCGGAATGGGAAATTTTGATTGGGTAAGTTTGGAGAGAGTGACCTGATTTTGCACTCGAGTCCGCAGTTTCGTTCTCAGGTATTCCTGAGTGACCTTTAACCCAACATAAATGGATATTATAATCTAGCTTGGAGTAATATTGCAAAAGTGTTAAAGACTCTTGTTTAACTTAAATAGGGTTGAGTGAATTAGGTTTAAAGATACTATGCGCTATGTATGATAGTATAGAAGGAAAAACCACTTCATAACAAGGTAATGTGTTGTTTGAGATAATACATCCTCTTAAGGGATGAAGTACCTGTAGCAATTGATTACCGGAGAAAGATTATAATGATTAACTCTCTGGATTTCCTGTATCTGTAGCAATTATGCACCTTTTCTAAGATGGGACAATCAATCCGATGCATTGAAACCAGATATTTTATCTCCAAATATACCGTTCGTAGGTGTATTGTAAGAGAACCACTTTCTACTTCATGAGCATTGTTAGGAGAGGTTTTGTTCGCGCCGATGCATCTTCGAATAGCAGAATTTTGAATTTTAGTAAGCAAATTGCTTTTAGAGCAATGTATAGCTAGTTGTTCTATCTGTTTATCATAGAGAAATTTTCTATCCAGCTAAATGTCTAGAAATTTTTTGTGAGTAATATAGGAAATTTCCCAGTTTTCAATTTTGAAGTTTATGGCTGGGGATATATTCGATTTTGAAAATATTATAGTAGAGCATTTAAATGGAGATATAGTTAGCGACAGGGACAATAACTATTCATTTAGCTTAGAGAGTGTTGCTTGTAATATTCGAGCTACTTCTGTTGTATCTTTTCCCGATGTGTAAATACATATATCATCTGCTTAGTGTACAGTCTTAGCGGGCGTCTTCACTACAGAGTGAATTTTATATGTATAGAGGTTAAATAAGATAGGACTTAAAGTTGACCCTTGTGGCAAACCGATCCAGCTCTTTCTGTTTTCTGTATCTCCTCTGATGCTCATTATTTTTTCAGAGATTAAATTATATATGAGACTAATGAAATACTTCGAAATCTGGGTTAATATATCACATACAACTTCCGGAACCACCGAATCGAATGCACCAGAGATGTCTAGGAAGGTGCAAGCAGTGACTTCCTTGCGTATAAAACCATCTTTGATATCAACGTACAGGGAAGTAACACAGTCCAGAGCTTGTCGACCTTTTCTGAAACCAATTTGATAGAATGGTAGAATTTTTGACTTCTCTATCCACCAGTCTAGTCTGTTTTTATAATAGTTTCAAAAGATTTGCGAACACGGGAGGAAAATGCGATAGGGCGAAAATTAGATACATTATCTGCTTCTTTGTCCGGTTTTAAAAGCGGAACTATTTCGTGTTCTTTCCAGGACTGCTGATATGTTGCCATGGAGAGTGCCGTTGAACATGTGCAAAAGATCCCTTTTACTATTGAATGTTAGATTTTTTAGCATACTGTAAGAGGTACCATCCTTTCCGACTGCAGAATCGAAGCTATTGTCCCAAACATAAAGCATGTGATTATTATGTATGGAACTATTGTCCCTAAAGTGAATCCATGGCTGATGAACAAAAGGTGGAGCTAGCTTGGATAATATTTATAATTTGGTTCCATCTGAGATTGGGATTTTTCTACAAGAAGAAACAATGGTTTTCTAGAAGAGGAAGCAATGGTTTTCTTAGCTAATAAGTAATTTTCCATAGTAGTGTGAAGTTGGAAAATTTTAAATCTTTCATTTTAATTCAAATTTTTTTATTGCATATACTAGATCATTGTATGAATTGTGAGAAATGACTTCTGTACATATTCCACTTCTGAGAGGATGACTTCTGTACATATTCCAATCCGCCTTCTTGAAATTCTTTTTACTAGGTGTCATGCCCTCAGTGAGAGTTGAATCGTTGTATTTGTTACCTATGTTGGTTAGGATTGGAACATGATCACTGCCAAATGAGTTCGGTAAAACTTCCCACTTTGCATTTAAGGAAATATCGTTGGAAATAATAGTAATGTCAACTGCGCTTTAACTTTCTCTCGGGGGATTGTGATTCTAGTTGGAGATCCATTGTTTAGCAGTACCATATCCTCCTCTTCTAATGCCTCCTATAGAGATTTTCCATTGAAATTTTGTGTAGAGCTTCCCCAAAACATTTGCATTAAAGTCTCCGACTACAAGAGATGGACCATTTACTGAATTCAAAATACAGCTCCAAAATAGCTTCGAAGTTTGAATATGAGGTGGAACATATAGACTAAATAAAGTTAAATGATTATTCTTGTAATGTAATTTAATGCAGCAAGATTCGATCTCCTGGATTGAAATATTATGTTCGATATTTTTGCTGCCTCAACACAATTTAAGATCTTTTGAAAAAAGTGTCTTTTATACTGGATGTAAATTTTATAACAGTACCAAATTATTTAAAATCATGTATGAGTTTTTTTAGCTTTAAAAGCAAATCAAAAACATTACTGATAAACTGTGCTCCATATTCAATCGACAAGTTTTATGATTACTGTAATAAAATTTAATTCCATATTTCTTTATTTTTTCTGTTTATAACTATGTTTATAACACCTCAATTTATATATATATATATATATATATATATATATATATATATTGTTATACATGTATTTAATATATTTTTTCCTACTCTCTATTTGTTATTATTTACGTTTGAATTTTCTATGATACTTCATGTTTCTATGATATTTGCGAATGAATGTTTTTATTATAAGTAGTTATTTTGTTTACTTAATTCCTCTGTTTTTATTGTGAGCAACAAAATATTTCTTTGAGTTGAAGTATTGGATTTGATACTATGAATCATGGCTCCTCCAAATCATTAAAAACACATAAAGGAAGAAATTTTTAAAAATTAATTTATATTTAGCTTTATATATAATAAAATGCTTTCAGATAATCCATTATTGTGCGATTGTGAATTGCAATGGTACAAGAACTGGTTACAGAATTTGCGTGATAAGGATGATGAAATGATGCAAAAGAAACGCACCGTGTGCATGATGAACAACGAACATCGAGAGTACAGTCTGCAAAATTTGCCTTTGGATAAAATGGATTGCGTTATTAAAGCAGCATACGATGTAAAAATGAATAGCGAGGCAGCACGAACCATTGTTATCAGTACGCCTTTGGCATTTTGTACTTGGATTTTGATTCGTTAAAAATTCTCAAAGCACTGAGAATATTTACATTTATAGTTCGAAAATAAATGTCTCCGTTATGCTAAAGTACATAAATAATTTCACATATATTTGAGTAGTTCCATTGGAAGCGCATTCAATTTATGCAACTATGCTTTAGCGTATCGTTTCTAAAAGTTTATGTTTCTTTAATAAATAATTATAGAAATAAAATTGTGATTAATGTTAATATAGGATTGATTAATCGTAGCATTGCCTAATTTCAGTACGCATTTAAATTGATTTAATATTAATAACTTGTTAATCTAAAATGAGGAGTTTTACTCAATATTTTAAAAACTTGTTATGCATATACCGGATGTAGGAATAAATTCCAGTTGATTTAGCTTTTGTTTTTATGTATTTATTCATACGTATATATTGAAATCTAATTATTCAAACTATAATTATCCAATATGGTTGCGAAGCTTCCTCCAAACCACTGAAATTGCAAAGAGCAAAATGTTTGGTCAAATTTCTATTTTAAATGCACCTGTCAAATTTTAGATTTCATGGTATGCTCTGGAAACCAATTTGCAAACAAAATTGTTTCTAATTGCGCACAATGTTTATTCAAAAACTGTCAGAAAAAAATCAATAAATGTACATACAATAAATTTATCCTAAATATGAAAAGTATGTGCAGAACAGTAGGATTCCCTGTGATATTTCGGGATTAGGAAACAAAAACAAAGATTTATCATCGAAGACGGCTGTATTTTTTCGAAAATTATTCTCCATTAAGATAAATACAATTTTGCATTCCTGTAAACTAATACTCGAAGCACTTTCTCCACTCCGATTGAGATACTTCAGAAACAAGCGTTTTGAACGTATCAGCCGCTTCTTCAGGTGTCAAGAAACGTCGACCTAGCAATTGAGTTTTGATGTTTAGCGTTGACAGCTCAACCGATAAGAAAAAAAACAAGTAATTGAATGCTAAACAAGACTAATCCCATCAAATTGACCAGTTGTTTGATCCGATGTGTGCGAACTTGCATTGTCATGGTGGAGAATTATCCATTTTTGGTGGTTAGTTTCCTTATATCCCAACACCTCTTGCAAACAAATGGTTGTCGACCATTCAGAATTGACCGTTCTACGTTGTACCAATGGTATGGTTGCCAGATATACATATTTTCCGGTATAGTAGGCGACGATTTGCTTCGAACTGCTTCGCGCGTGAACTACTTTAGTTGGATGTGGTTCATATTGAAAAATTAAGACTGTTGACTTCTGTTTCGTTTCGGGCTCATATGCATACGTCCACGATTTGTCATCTGTCATGGTGTCACAAACATGTTTTGAAGCACGGCGATCGTATTTTCTGAGCAGTTATTTCGTTCAATTACGTAGTTTCTTCCTAACGATTGTCTACATACGGAATCTAACTAAAGCAAATCCTTTTGACGACCAAATGTTTGTACACTCTTACATATTCACTGGTCCTATTAATTACCCAGACATGCCTCAATGTCAGCATAAGTCATATGACGATTTAGTGCAGTATCAGTTCACACACACCATCAATAGTTGTCGGAACAACAACTGATTTTGGACGACATTCACAAAATTAATAGTCGATTTAAGTTCATCCATTTTGGCCGTGATTGAATATTTTGTGTAAGAATACCGTCAAAAATGACAAGCTTTATGACAAAGGCGTCACCTGATAGCACTAGACGTGGAAAATCTCGAAATATTAAAGGCAACCTTCGTAATACATCTTTCAAACAGAAAATCGTGTATGCAACCAACGCAGCTAATGATTGGTTATAAATAAACAAAGTTTGTGCTATATGCGTAGATCTTTCAATTCATTAAAATGTTTAGTATTAGAAGTGATACTAGGCAAATACATTTAACTGAAAAAAATCTGCTTCAATTTCAAAGTATTCAGATTGTAACTAAAATAGTTATTACATAGTTCGGCACATTACATTACGATATAAAATACCGCAAATAGTGTATGCTTCGGGGTACGTTAAATTGAGCACCGAAACATTCACCATTAGGAGTGATATAGTAGATTAATTTTACTAACTTCTTGAACCAATTTTTATTATTGCACCATTTGAAATTAACGATTAGAAAATTTATAGTCCGAGATTTCAGTCACAGTTGGTACTTAATTTAGTAGAAAAATCCAGCCTGACAAATCGAAAAAACTAATCAGTACTAACGAATACGATTACTCACCTCTAAGACAAAATGTTGCCTAAAACAATTATCAAGAAATATTAAGCAATTTATTAGTTTATAAGTTTTAACTTAGAATAAAAAAATTGGCGGCAAGTATTAAATTAGAAATTAATTTGTTTCAAATTCTAAACTTGTCACTTAATATTATTAAACTTATATTTGACCGGCAGACATTACGCATATTATATTTTGACAAAAAATTCAACTATCGACAATCGTAGTCGTCTGAAAAACCTGTTTTTTTATAAGACTTTTTCCCCTACAACGGCTTTCTACTGCAAACCACATGCCAACAGCTGCTCTAGCTACTGCATTTCCTCCTTTTTATGTTCTGCTCTTCTAAGTCAATACCTAGTAAGGTGGTATTCAAGTTTGCTACTCTTAAACTGTCGTCGCAAAGCATCTCGTACCTAGAGCTAGCACGTTTAGCAACGGCTTCGTCCTTACCGTATCACGCTGCTTTCTCACCCCTTTCTCCTTCTCAGTCGCCATCTACAAAGCTCAATCGATCTAATACGTAGTCGTGCCAATAATTCGCGGCAACAATCAATAATCGATATAAAAGAATATTTAATTTAACGCGTAAATAATTCCCATTTGAATCGCTTGAATTTACATACTAAGGATGAAGTCAGTTTGATATGATACATATTAATTTATGTAAAATATTTTGACTTCTACATTAATTTGATTTTTAGATAACAATGCGTAAAGTAATGGAACATTTCCTAGCATCAGGACCTATTATAGTTCAAAGTACATAAAGTAAAACTAATAAAGATAAAGATTTATAATATTTTTCTATCATTTTTTACTTCACTTAGTTTAAATACATTTTAAATGGCCTTACGGCCATATAAAATAGGAACTAACAAAATCAATATAAGTTTAAATATTACTATTTTTATTCGAAATAATATTTTAGAATATTTTAACAATAATATAAATAAATGTTACTTCGTAGGATGTGAATACAAATTTTAGCCATTTATAATGCATGTTTTATCAACCCGTTCTAATATTTATTCGAAACATTTGACAAGGATTGTATAATGCTGTGTTATCAGAATTACATTATAAATAATAAATTCATAATTTTTGTTTGGATTCTGTGTAGATAATGCAGAAGCTAATGTATATTTAAATGGATGTTTTATAGAAACTCTATTATTTAAATAATACTTTCACCTTAGGGAAACAAGTTTTTACAAATTTTAATTAACATTATTAGGAATTTAGTTTAATTCTATTTATTTTAGAGAAATTTAATTTTTCATTTTGTTTAGAATTAATTAATACTAATTGAATTATTTTGGAATCATAAACAAAGCTGATATATGATTCAATATTTCAATTGAACTGAAAATCTAGGTGACTCTAATTTCAAGACAAAAAACTAGATTACCCAAGAACAATTAAATTTGCTTTTATGTAAACGTAATAATTACTTTTGTATGAATATAGTATATGTGTGAGCTAATAGGAAATACAATGTTTTAGCATTAGTAAATTCCATTTAAACTATAGAATTATTGCTTGATATTCTAATATAAATGAAAAAAAACTATATATATATATATATATATATATATATATATATACCAGGCGCGTTGAACATATAATAAATAACAAGTTATTAGTATTAAACTATAGAATTTTTGCTTGAAAGCGAGACAAATTATATTCTAATATAAATGAAAATATATATATATATATACCAGGCGCGTTGAATATATAATAAATAACAAGTTATTAGTATTGAAACATGCATGAAACGTCTGTAGATGTGAAAAATTTTGATATTTTATTGGTATTATTGTAACTATAATAAGAACGATTAGAACACAAATCCACATTTGTTAATATTTTATGCATTAATTAAATAAGTAAACTTAAAATAAGCCCTATGGTGTATATTCCTTATTTAATTTACCAAGTACATACAATAAATGATCTTATTATTGCATCAATGTTAACTAAAGTTTATGAAAAGGACATATTATTATTATTCACACAATACTTATAATTTATTTAGTAGTTGCTTTAAGAGGCAATTCAATTGAAATGTACAAAATTACCATGACACAAAGTTGACGATTGATAGGGACCACAATTTTTTGAGCTAGTGAAAATTATAATATAAATTTCTTCAGAACTCTTAAATTAACAAAAAATTAATTCAAAAATAAATTACTAAATTTAAAGGAATTACTAATTACTAAAGTTAAACTGAAACATTACTGGGACACGTTTCACTAAATCCACGACATCCACGACATCCATTTTATAAGAAATATTTACAAACACAGTATGTGTTAACCACGTAATACTTAAAATCAGGTACTCAAAATTAATGAAAACAAAAATAGTAACTTTGTGAGGAATTTTGTGTAATAAAGTATAGGTTGATATTTATTAACTTAAGAGAACACTTTGAGGATGTCAACAGAAAAGTTTAAAAAATATAAATTTTAGCTTTGAAAATATTTTCCTCTAAAACCTGCAACTTGAAAACTTCAAAAATAAAAGAACAATTTAAATAAATGATTGATTAAATCTAGAAATTAATTTAAATATACTAAATTTAATAATACTTTAAAAAGTGCTGTCCTGATACGTCTATATTGCTGTGTTAACTGAAATGGGTGTACCTGACATAACACTACTACTTTCGAGGAATTTAACATTTTAGATAATCATTACTGCCCAGCGTCGGCTCTTCGCTTGTACTATCCGACTGCACGAAACGCAATAAAATTATTAATTTACTTTTTGTAGAAAGATGCTATTTTTTGTTATTCCTGTCGCCTTGTTGGCAATTTTAGAAAAACTTGATATTCAGCATCTGGTAAATGTGATTGGCGATACGCGCCTCAGATAATGTGTCTATATGAAAAGTCTATTGGACACATGAGATCATTTAAATATTGGATTGAATGCAGTAACCGGCACCCGTTACGAAAAAGCAAGCAATCATGAAAACGAAAAAATCATAAACAGTGAAGCTGAAAGATGGAAAGACGTGTTCAGGTCATAATAGTTATGATACAAGTTCTTATTTTACAGAATCTAGAATATCGTGAAAAAATGGATAAACTGACACAATGGTTTTTTTTAAATGCTTGTTTGTTATGCAGTTTGACGTGATTATCAGTGACTACAAAAATAGGGTCGACATCATCAAAATAATTGTTTATTTATTATATTGAAATAAAAATTGAGTTGCTCCAAGTTGTATAGTTGCTCTATTTTGGACGCAAGTGATTGGTAGATTGTAGTGGAGCTATGCGTATGAGGTCACTCACCAATAAATAGGGTGTGAATAGGCTTAGCAGGCCCATGTGTTAATTCAATAAGCAAAATATAATAAAACACCACCAGAATTTAAACCGATCTATTTTTTCTAAGGAATTTATATTTATATAACATTACAATTATATTGGGTTTACATATTGTGGGGAATAATAAAACAATTACGTGGTATGATTAATTTGAAATTCAAATCGAGAGACTTTTATGTAACAGAGTTTCCCTTCTAGGCGTAAATAATTAAATAGTTATCTAGTAACATTTCATTTGCAAAAGAGGATAGTAGGATTCAATGCAGATCGGCGGCAGATAATACAATAAATTATAGTGTCATTCTGGTTAGTAAAATATTCATAAAGATCAATACGCCAACGGTCAACTTTATTATTAATCAACAAATGATTATATAAAAACTTGTAACCCACATTAATACAGTAGTTAATCGATTGTAAATTAATTTGAAAGTGACAATTAGTAACGTTGGAAAATTAAATTAGTTACTGTGGATTCAGTAAATAAAACAAATTAATAAAACATAAGGTGTTCTAAATTCCTGTAAGATGAATTAATGTGTACTTACATTGGAACCCCTAACATCCTATGAATAATAAAAGCAAATCCCGTACTTAAACTAGGAAACACTCAAGTCTAAACAATATGAAAATTCTGAACAAAATGAGCGAAAGTAATGATAAGATATTGGGTTATATAAAGCTATTGATTGTATTGCCCTCCGATGGCGTAATTGGCCTACAAAAGTGAGTTAAAGTTGTGAGGCTCTGTGCTGTTCTAAACAATTATAAACCTAATTTAATTGAATTTACGAACTATATGATAATATATTCATCATAAAGAAAGTAGTAGTCATGGTTTAAGTAGAGATGGTGCCAATAACATCATGTCAAGTTTGCCTAGCTTCTCTTTTCTCACTGCTGACAGACTAATGAGAAAATGGAGAAATAAAAATGAAAAGTTAGGGCTTTTAATCGGTTGCTTACAGTTGACTTTTTTCTAGATGCATTGTTTTCCCACTATACAAAGAAAAGTCCTAACTCCTTTAGTCATGTGATTAAAAGAAATGACTTCTAATCACATCAGATAATCTCAGGATTTGTCTTTGATAGTGGGAGAAAAATCGTTCGGAAGTTTTAATTCCAATCACTCTTAATATTGAAGCATTAGTTCTGTAAGCTGTATAAGAAATTCATTACATACACCTGACTGTAGCATACCATCTCGAACACTTCAATCAGTGAATATTGAAGTTGCGTCTCAGTGTTCCAAAATCCTACTTATTGAAAAAGTGCGTTCTATAGGTACCCCATCTACGAGGACCAGCAAATTCTTTGTTTAACATGTTTCGGGGAGACAATTACCCTTTCTTCAGAAACTAAATATATAGTTTTAATTCTGAACGGCTCTTTTCATTTCCAATAGTAAAGTTTGCAATGGCGAAACGTATAAATTATATTGGTTGTTGAATTGTTCAATAATATTCTCTTAATCAATAATGATAACGTCATTAATAAAATAATCATATACAACGAATCACCGATCCATCAATCAACTAACCTAGAAATATATGGTTTGACTTCATGGGTAAAAACACTAATGACATGCTATTTATAAAATATATTTTGTATAACATGTTCATATAAAGTATTAGTGCACATGTATATTCAAGCGTTTCTGACAATATTTATTTTTGAAAGATTTCCAGTTATTTTCTAAAAAAAGTTACTTTCCATGTAAGGAACTTAATATGTCCCTCAGAAACGTTTTCCTGATAACTTTATTTAACTTCTGAAATCAATACAAAGACATGTGAGAACATATTCTTTGCAAACACGTGTGAGTGCTACTGGACTCGCCCAGGGACTGTAACTAACTTGGACCACGTTATTTTTTAGCATCTTTTGTACAAGTTCCTGTATAATTTCGTTTTGACTGACTCGATAAGGCCGTGCACGAATGTGATTGGTATCTTCCAGTTTAATCTCTTGTTTTACTAAGTCCGTATTGCTAATGTTTTCTGAAATTTGCGAATTATTTAGCATTACGCTTGCAAAATATTTGGCTACATCAGATTATTCGATGGTAGCAAAGTCAGGAAACCATTTAATAAGTCTATTAGTAGTCAAATTTGTTTTGTGTAATTTACTATGCTCTTTTTATTTCATTTCAAAATTTTTATATTTCTATGCAATGTTACTTTATATTTGTTCTACTTTTCTAGTCTCATTTCAAACTGACATTTGCTGCTATGAAAAAACAAGTATAAGTTTCTTTTTAAAAATTACGAATAAATCATTTACATCAGATTTAAAACATTAATTTTTAAACGATATTTCATAGAAAATACCTAAAATATAATTTGAATAAAAGATGGAAAGTAATTACAATATGCCAATAAAAGTTGAAATCAATATTTACATTAGTTAAGTATGTATGGGAAATATTAAATTTATAAATATATTTTGTACTTTATATAGATTATTTCGCAATTACCTACAGTTGTAAGGCGCTTTCATATATACCTTCAAATTAAGATATGCTTAATCACACATTACACATAGTTAGCCTTAAATTATTGTATGCACAGCTTGCATACGAATCTTGATTGATGGTGGATATAGTAAATAAAACAATTGTTTTGATTAATAAAAGATACTATAACGATACATATCATAGCAATAGATATATAAAACTTTGCTTTGTATTTTATGTAATTTTATGAATAGTGAAAAGTTTTATATATTAATAAGTGATGACTAAACCATAATACGAAACATATCAGGTAATAGACTGATTTAAAATGCTAGAAACAGATCCACCTATAAAACTTTTCGGAATTCGATGTATCCCAATTCTAATAATACTATATTTATTCTATTAATATGTATAAGTCTATATAACCATCTTATACTGTTCTTGTATTGTATAATTAGATGTCTTAAGAGTTCATAGAATCAGTTAAATTAAATTCCCATTTTGTTTTGCATTTTGTAATTTCTATTGTCACACCGGACTAAAAGTGGGATACATTAACCCTAGACATATCAATGGTGGATTATTATATCATATCACACTGTAATGTTATACCTAGTTATATAAAAGTCTAGAATATTTGATAGATATTAGGAATAAATCACTAAATTTTAGGTTACGATCTGTGAGACAGAAAATGATAACAAAATCTTTTAACATTTTTCCAGATGTCACCTCAAATTTACTAATTTCTTTTTTATTACTGCTTAAATGTTGTTTACAACTTTGCATGCTTCATAGTAATATAATAATATTTTAAATTAGATTTATTAATGAAATAATTGTGAGTAAAGCTACACTAGGAATTATAGTATGTAATTTGTT
>WYDF02105414.1:0-10519 GCA_009867245.2 Adranes taylori
ATTAAAGAGTGGGATAAAATGTGCTATCTATTTCAACTTAATGAATCACTCATTTAGAAATATTCATGCATTTGTGAGATTTTTTGTATGCATTAGAGTTTTTGATACAATATTAAAAAAAATTTTTTTGAAAAATTTATAGATTTCTCAAGGTAAACGACTCTATTTTGGAAAAAAATTATTATCTACATGTTCTAGGACACTATTTCCCAACCAAAAGTGCATATTTTACAGGTGATGATATTTTCAGTGAAATACTTTCACCAATTTATGTCTCAATGCGTTCTAAATATATTTTTAATACTTCCGACATTTTCGATTTTTGATTACATTATTTACGTTTTAAAAATAATCTAGCAATTCATAAAAAGTACAAAAACTATTTTACTTCAACAGTGAATGCGATTCCAGAGATTTTGTACCAAACTCTTTACCATTTTATAATTAATCTACGATCGAAATGAGTTTAAACAGAAAATCAAACCTACATTTTATTATTAGTGTAAGAGCTTTGTAATTGATTTCTACATAAAGATAGCAATGTTTTTTTGTCTGAGGACATTAGCCATCGCATCAAATTTTGTATGTACTTTTTATTATGCAACAAATTGAGCTACCAATTTTAAAAAGTTTCAAGCATTCAATTATAAATGCTATGTCTTATAGATTTATATATTTTTTATGTATCTTTAGGTTTCTCCCGGATTTTTGTATTTACTTTAATTCAATTTTTGAAAAATTTATATATTTGGCAAGCTTACCAGTTTTATACATTTTTTTGGGGTAGACTCATTTAATGTCGAAAAATGAATCAAATCGTCAACACGTACTTAGAAAGTTTTATTTTTTATTTTTTTGTAAACATTCATTTAATATTAATTAAAAGACTATTTTTAAATATAAAGTCATACTGTCTCTCAGCCAAAAGCGGATGGCGAAGCAGTAAGATAACGCGGTGCAATAATGATAATATTAGTGAGTCTTTAGCAAAAATATGAGTACATGAGATATATTGCCATGTGTATTTTCTTATTTTATAGGTGATGGTATTTTCAGTTAATTGTCACCACTAATTTATATAGTTTTGTTTATTATAATGCTGAACGCTTTGGGTCCCACAGATTCTGAACCCATGCATTCACCATTTTAAGTTAGTCAACCAAAGAAATAAGTTTAAATAGAAAATTGAAACTGCACTTTATTATTGACTTACGAGGTTTGTAATTCTTTTCTCTAATATTTAAAGAAAGCATTGGATGTTTATTTTTGGACAATAACGACTGTATCAAGTTATAAATTTACTTCTTATTGTGCGACATAGTGTGCTAGCGTTTAACTTGTCTTATGTAGCGTGTGACCTGTCTTCGCATGTATTAGCATCTTGAGGCGCAATTTTTTAATTTTTTTTAACTTTTTATATTTGAGAAGCTTTGAGTTTATCAGATTTTTTCGGGGAGACTCTTATGTCAAAAAGTGAAACACATCGGTACATGTGTACTTTGAACGATTTTATTTAACATTTTTTAAATATTGATATAGTTTTAATTAAAACACAAGTTTTAAACCGTCTAGTCGACTCTATGCTAAAATACTAACTATCTTTAATATGCCCTAGCACACTATTTCTCACCCAAGAGCGCACCGCGCAATAATAAGATAAAACGGACCTATAATGACAATACTTGTGAGTCTTTAGCCAAAGTGTGAGTAGATAAGATATATTGTCATGTGTCTTGTCTTATTTTATAGGTGATGATTTCATTCAATCGTCACCACTAATTTATATATTTCTGTTTATCTTCTATTATAATGGTGAATGCTTTGGATCCCACAGATTCTGAACCAATACATTCACCATTTTAAGTTAATCAACCATATAAATAAGTTTAAATAGATAATTGAAACTGCACTTTATTATTGCCATACGAGGTTTGTAATTCTTTTCTCTAATATTTAAAGAAAACATTGGTTGTTTGTCTTTGGACAATAACGATTGTATCAAGTTATAAATTTACTTCTTTTTGTTGTACATAGTGTGCTAGCGTTCAACTTGTCTTATGTAGCGTTTAACTTGCCCTTGCACGTATTTGCACCTTGTGGCGCAATATTAGAGTTTTTTGAACTTTGTACATTTGAAAAGTTTTCAACTTTTTAGATTTTTTCGGGTAGACTCTAATGTCAAAATGTGAAACGCATCGGTACATGTGTACTTTGAACGATTTTATTTAACATGTTTTAAATATTGATATAGTTTTAATTAAAACACAAGTTTTAAACCGTCTAGTCGACTCTATGTTAAATACTAACTATCTTTAATATGCCCTAGCACACTATTTCTCACCCAAGAGCGCACCGCGCAATAATAAGATAACACGGACCTATAATGACAATAGTTGTGAGTCCTTAGCCAAAGTATGAGTAGATAATAGATATTGTCATGTGTGTTTTCTTATTTTATAGGTGATGATATTTTCAGTCAATCGTCACCACTAATTTATATATTTCTGTTTATCTTCTATTATAATGGTGAATGCTTTGGATCCCACAGATTCTGAACCAATACATTCACCATTTTAAGTTAATCTATAATAGAAATAAGTTTAAACAGATAACTGAAACTGCACTTTATTATTAACATACGAAGTTTGTAATTCTTTTCTCTAATATTTAAAGAAATCATTGGTTGTTTGTCTTTGGACAATAACGATTATAATGAAGCTGAAAACAGGCATGCATCGCATTTTTCAAATTTATAAAATCCGTAAAGCGCTTAGTTTAATTGAATAATTTAATATTTTAATGAAAAGTCAATATCATTTTGTAAATATTATTCTTGAAAGTTTAATAAGTTTTTGTAAATTGTATTACTGATTATTATCAAAGTTTTTTTGCGAAGTTTACATATATAGCTGGTATTTTACTGTATTGCCCAAAGTCCTTGGTTTGAATTATTACTTTTGAACGAAATGCTAACTCGTAAGTTGAAAAAAAAATATGAACTTTTATATAAAGTTAGATTATCTTGTTGGAAGTTATTTTGAAATTAATTTTTTTTTCTAATGTGTACTCATTGTATTTTATTCTTAATTTTGAACTAGTAATATAGTAGATATTGTCGAATTCGCCTATTGGAATACACTTCCCTTAATAATATTTTCTTGTTATTTTCGAGAAATACATCTTGTATATATTTATAAATAAATATTCGAAGAATGTGGAATTTTGTAATTTAAACTTTGTCGACGTGCATTCAATATTTATATATTTCTGAGAGATAGGTCATTTTAGACTTAATAAAAGTCTGATGCAGGAGCATCGTAATGGATAGAGATTGTTATCATCATAATGAACTTTAAAATTTTCAGATCTATCTAATTTCATTATGCTAGCTGAGGTGTGTGCTTTAAATAAAGCATACACCAAGAGTATGACCTTCTTGGCAAATTTCTTTGTGAGTCCTCTATAAGAGAATGCAAATACACCAGTTGTACGAGTTCCCAAGCAGTATCACGAGTTCTGCGAGCAGTTTTATGGAGCTATTTTGCGAATACGTTCTAGGTTTAAGAAAGTTGGAATTGAATTTTTTGTGGGTAAAAGTTACGAAGGAAAAAATGTTACTATTATTCTGCTTAAACACTATCGTTAGTTATTATCTACTGTATATATAGATTTGAAGCTTTATGGTGAGAGATAGTAGCACACTATTTCTCAACCAAGAGCGCACCGCACAATAATAAGATAAAACGGACCTATAATGACAATAGTTGTGAGTCCTTAGCCAAAGTGTGAGTAGATAAGATATATTGTCATGTGTCTTTTCTTATTTTATAGGTGATGATATTTTCAGTCAATCGTCACCACTAATTTTATATTTCTGTTTATCTTCTATAATAATGGTCAATGCTTTGGGTTCCACAGATTCTGAACCAACACATTCACCATTTTAAGTTAATCAACCATTTAAATTAGTTTAAATAAATAATTGAAACTGCACTTTATTATTGACATACGAGGTTTGTAACTCTTTTCTCTAATATTTAAAGACAACATTGGTTGTTTGTCTTTGGAGAATAACGATTGTATCAAGTTATAAATTTACTTGTTTTTGTGCGACATAGTGTGCTAGCGTTTAATTTGTCATATTTAGCCTTTAACTTGCCCTTGCACGTATTTGCATCTTGTGGCGCAATATTAGAATTTATTTGAACTTTGTACATTTAAAGACCTTTCAACTTTTTAGATGTTTTCGGGTAGACTCTAATGTCAAAAAGTGAAACACATCGGTACATGTTACTTTGAACGACTTTATTTAACGTTTTGTAAATATTGAAATAATTTTAATTAAAACACAAGTTTTAAAACATCTAGTCGACTCTATGCTAAAAAACTAACAATCTTTAATATGCTCTAGCACACTATTTCTCACACAAGACGGACATATAGTGATAATAGTTGTGAGTCCTTAGTCAAAGTATGAGTAAGTAAGATATATTGTCATGTGTCTTTTCTTATTTTATAGGTCATGATATTTTCAGTCAATTGTCAGCTCTAATTTAGGTCTAAATGCGTTCCGAATATCTTTCTGTTCATCTTCTATTTTAATGATGAATGCTTCGGGTCACGTAGATTCTGAACCAGTGCATTCACCATTTTAAGTTAGTCAACCAAAGAAATAAATTTAAATAGAAAATTTAAACTGCACTTTATTATTGACATAGGAGGTTTGTAATTATTTTCTGTAATATATAAAGAAAACATTAGTTGTTTGTCTGTGGACAATAACGATTATAATGTAACTGAAAACAGGCATGCATAGAATTTTTCAAATTTATAAAGGCCGTAAAGCGCTTAGTTTAATTGAATACTTTAATAAATATTATTCTTTTGTAAATATTATTCTTTAATGTTTAATAAGTTGTTGTAAATTGTATTACTGATTATTATCAAAGTTTTTTTGCGAAGTTTACATATATAGCTGGTATTTTACTGTATTGCCCAAAGTCCTTGGTTTGAATTTTTACTTTTGAACTAAATGCCAACTCGTAATTTGAAAAAAAATATGAACTTTTATATAAAGTTATATTATCTTGTTGGAAGGTATTTTGAAATAAATTTTTTTTCTAATGTGTACTCGTTGAATTTTATTCTTAATTTTGAACTAGTAATTTATTACTTACTTGTTTGTGTAACATAATATTGTAAGATATTGTCGAATTCGACTATTGGGAAACAGTTCCCTTAATAATATTTTCTTGTTATTCTCGTGAAATACATCTTGTGTATATCTATAAATAAATATTCGAAGAATGTGGAATTTTGTATTTTGAACTTTGTCGACATGCGTTCCATATTTATATATTTCTGAGAGATAGGTCATTTTAGACTTTATAAATGTCCGATGCAGGAGCATCGTAATGGATAGAAATTGTTATCTTCATAATGAATTTTCAGATCAATCTAATTTCATTATAGTAGCTGAGGTGTGTGCTTTTTATAAAGCATACACCAAGAGTATGACCATTTTGGAAAATTTCTTTGTGAGTCCTCTATAATAGAATGCAGATGTACCAGTTGTACGAGTTCACAAGCAGTATCACGAGTTCTGCGATCAATGGAGCTATTTTACGAATACGTTCAAGGTTTAAGTTCAAGGAGTTGAATTTTTTGTGGGTAAAAGTTACGAAGGAAAAAATGTTACTATTATTGTGCTTAAACATTATTGGTAGTTATTAGCTACTATATATATATCGATTTGAAGCTTTAGAATCAAATTAGATAAAGTTAACTGGACATAAAGCTTGGGATCCTACAACATTAACATATTACGGAACATTGAAATACAGAGTTTGAAAGCAGTGCGACATACGAGAAGCAGATATATCAAAGACAAGATTCAAAACATGCAGAGATGAAATTTTTCTACATCCTTTTTGCAGGGCGTCGCTATACGAGGGACAGTATGAAAGATGATCTAGTCTTAGACCGCACCGGAGGACCACATCTAAAGCTTCTAAGTCACATCTAAAGCTTCTAAGTCACTCACTCTTGTCAGCGCAGTAATGTGGAGAGTTTGCACAATAACTCTCGGCACTTCAACAACATTTAATTTTTACTTAGGAATAAGATTTTTTTTTATTTTAATTTTTGTAAGGTGTATTAGTATTTAAAATTTCTTGTTGAATGCATCAAATCGCTTACAAACTCTTTAAATATAAATAATTTAAGAGGCCTTGGAATAAGTTTACAAGTGTTAAACATAAGGATTAGTGATACAATTAGTACGGACATTATAGTGGGCATGAGATTGTTGATTTATCTTAGAATTGTATGGGACCACAATTAGGGTACTGTGGACGCATGCGGACCCATAATTATTTTTTGAGCATATCAAAGACATAAATTTATATGATATGTATATATCTTTTTGTGAACATATCGAAAACATAAATGTATTTTAATATATATTCCTTCCTATGTTACATGTCCTTCCTATGCTTTATTATGTTACATAGTAATTTGTGTTTAAAAATACTTAACTATTTGAACAATTATTGTTTATTTTTTATTACCTTGTTAGTATTTCCTGGATTAAGTTGTACGTATAAATTTCTGAAATCTTCTGTAAGTTACCCTAATAATAATTTCTATGAAATTAGTATTCGATTAATTAAGTGGTACAAAAGTAAAACTTAAATGAAACCACTTAAAATGAATCACATATATGATCATTGTTAATAACGCCAGAAACGCACAGTTACCGTATAAACAGATGAATATGTTTCAAAAAAAAATTCAGTTATGTTATGTGAAGATTAGTAAATTTGCCTTATGCGCAATGTTACCTGATGAAAAATAAATTAGTTTTATGATTGTACAAATCATTAAACTTATTATAAAGAAATAATAAATAGTTTATATTCATATGAGAATGAAATAATTTTATTATACTATCAGCTAGTTATATGCAAACGAATAGTTAACCTCAGAGAAAAAATAGTTATTTTAGCTAAGGAATTAAGTAAACGTAAATGGAGATTAAACAGTTTTTCATGAAAGACTATAAGGACTTAGATGAAAGTTTAGATAGTTTTATAATACACAAGTAGCTAAATTTAAGGTAAAAAGCAATGGAAAGGCTTAGGCTGAAGATTACTTAAATTATTAAGCGAAACATACAACACGTTTATATATGAAAGAAATTGTGGAAATTACTTGGATATCGGAGATAATACTTGATTATCTCCGATATCTTTAAAATTCGGGGCCGAATTTTCTCGGTCCGGTAGTGAGTATATCAAGACACCTTAACTCTATTTTAGTTTGATGATAGAAGATTTGTACATTCGATATTATAAACAACGTAAATAAGTTAAGATGGATAGGCCTTATGGAAGGTTACTATCAGTTACGTTCTTGTAGGGTAGTCATCAAGAAGGGAAATGTTAGTCGTTACACACGAAGTTTCATTGAAAAAGGATAACTTCAAATCATTACAAAACATCTTACATACAGGTTGATCTAGAAGTTCTAAGGGAATCAAAGGTCAGTATACTTTCTATCCGACGGAACTAGATAGTTTCGGAGATGTGAGCGTTCAACTTATCGGAAGAAATGATCAGCATAGGAGGCGGGGCTTAAAGAAAGTCGGATGCTGATTTAACTCTAGTGAACTAAGTGAATAATGTGTGAACGTCACAGCTAGAAGCGCGAGATTGATATTGATTGGTGACGATCACCAATGAGTAAAAACGTACTGTGTGTAATGCGTGTGGCAGTAAAAGAATACATAATTAATTGGTGAAGAGACAATTAAGGCTGAAAGCATTTAGCGAGATCTAGTGCGAGATAATCAAGTGAAATACATAAGTTAAATGTAATTTACTATAAGAAAGGTAGAACTAGAATGCACAAACCATTTAATGTTAGTGGGAAATTATCGCACCGAAGAAACAATTACGAGGTTCCACTGCTTTCGATCAAAGAGATTTTTTGTATTAACTAGGTAGAATTCACGTCACTCTATAGTCCGAGCAATAAGTCATTGAATTAAACCAGTTGGGAATAACTAACAATAAATATTTTGAGAATGAAGACTAAATTAAACCGGAAAATAACTGATTTATCTATTAAAATAAACAAAAATAAGTTAATGAGGTAACTGTGTACAAAAGTATAAAATAACTTGTAAACAACTACAAAATCACTGTAAGTAACTCTATTAATTATTATATAAGGAATTTCTTAACTGCAATCTTCAATAAGTTAATGTTATAATTTGCTGAACCTATTAGAATACATTGCCTTTAAATTTATCTTGTGTTCTTATTTATTTACGCCTATACCTTCGTGAAATTAAGCTTAAGAATTCTTACTAGTTGGTACCGGCCTTTAGCCATCAGCTACCCGTTACCGGTCCTCTTCTAATCGACAGAGTTAACCACACATACGAATACTTAAATCGATTCCAAATCAAGCTAAGGGGTTAGGTTCGGACACTGAGTGGACGAATTTCACCCCGTAGCTACGTCGCGGATAAAATAAACCTTGACGATATATGTGACGAACCTGACCAACTCTTGTAACGAATCGTCTTAAACATGCTATAAATGCTTCGGTTTGCCTACTCCAAACAATATCCAAGTAAATGGCCTTAAATGCGTAACAGAAAAACACGCATAACATTTTGTTATCAATTGTCGTCCTCGTTTATGAGACGACACAGTGTAAACTGATCCCAAGTACTCGATACCACAGATACAAAAACGTTTGCTGATTTGCACTCGATGTTCGGGTACATTGCTAATCGTCTGTTCAAGCAACCGAGGTTTAGCTTTAAAATAATTATACAATTACTAATAATTTTCTTAGCCTTATTTATTGTTGAATCCCAGCGTGAAAACAGTCTTCATCAACCATTTGCACTGCTAGTTTGGCAACTGCATGCTTAGAGCTTCATAATATCTAATGCTTAATCTCGTAGCATACACTAGAATTTTCTAAGCGCCCGCCGATTCTCAAGAGACCATTTTAGTCTAAAAACAGAGACAACCAATAAGTTTGCTATAGGTTAATACGTTCTTATTCTTAATTCAATCTTTAATTTCAATTGTAAATGCAGTTTGTTGTACACGGTTCAAAATGCTGATTTCTGAGTTAATCAGTTCATTAGTATTTAAAATATTCCTTATGTTTCGAAATGCCTTGGTACTGCTGCAATTATTTATAAATCGTAGGAACCAACCGTTTATGCATAATACGCGATCAAATTTTGAATATCGTAGTAATAAACTGTCGTTATGATATGATTATGTGCAATTATTATGGCAGCGTTTCATTAAAAAATGGGATCATTCGTATTTAGATTGTTTGAATTAGAAATATTCGTAGGCGATTGATTAGGATATCTCTCCAACCAGTCTGGTCCCTTCTACCAGAGATGGGAACCAATTGCTTTTGCTGTAATACCTTAGACACTAAATTAGCAGTATTACAATCCGAAGGAACCTGGTACCAGTTGATGATATCTGTAAGCTGTTGAAGATCACTGACTCAATCTGCAACAAATGTTTTCCATGACTTTGATTCTGTCTTTAACCAAGACAAAACAATTTGTTAGTCAGTCCTAAAATATGATTTTCTGATTTTTAAATTTAATGTGGGTACCATTTTATTATATAGTTTTGATAACAGCTGGGCTACGAATGGTTCTAAGCGTGACAATGAAATATTTTTTAGGGGTGATGCTCTAGAGTTAGCACAAATTAAGTGACATGAAGTTGAAGTTGCAGCCCCTAAATATAAACAAGCACCATAAGCCATTTCAGATGAGTCAAAAAGCCGTATAAATAAATCTCATCAGCGTCATTTTGTATAATGCATCAAGGGCATTCAATACCGCGCAGGATTGCTAAATCATCAGCAAATTTTATCCAATCAGTTTTGATATTGCCAGTTATATGGGAATACCATTTGCATTACACCTGCCATAATTTTTGAATCATTATTTTAGCAGTAATAATTACAGGCGACGCTAAGCTAAGTGGGTCAAGCAAACGATAATAAATAGTGGCTAATATTGTCCTCTTTGTGGCCAGTTTATATTGTATTTTAAAACGTTACCATTACAATCCCATAATAGACTTAAGGCAACTATTGTTAAGGTAACCGCATCGCTAATGTCTTCTTTTACATATCATCTTTCTGACTCTTTATATGTGCTCTTCTAGGGAGTTGAACCCTGTAATGAACTAAATCAACTACATATAAGTCCCTTCTAAGAATTGCAGTTACTTTAGGATATGGTCTTCATGTAGATTTGCTGTTTCCTGAAGACTTCGTAGTGCTAAACGCAGCAGGAAGTAATCGTAAGTAACTATTTTAAACAGGAAGTGTGTATTGGATATCTGTATGTATTGGTATTGGACGAAGTATGTATTGGTATCGGTATTGGTATTGGTATTGGTATTGGTATTGGTATTGGTATTGGTATTGGTATTGGTATTGGTATTGGTATTGGTAT
>WYDF02105425.1:0-10519 GCA_009867245.2 Adranes taylori
ATCAAGAATTTTATAAATATTTTGGTATTTATATCGACTCTAATATGACATGGTGTAAATAGTCGCAATACCTATCACACTCCGTACGCTGTATCTCTTACATGTTCAAAAGACTTAAATAGATACTTACAACAAAGCTGCTAATAACTATGTCTTGCATGTTCAAAAGACTTAAATACATACTTACAACAAAACTGCTAAGAACAGTGTACTTCGCATTATTGCAATCAATTCTTATATATGGTATCTTAGTATGGGAGGTTCTGCACGAAGGCACATCAAGAGAGTAAAAGTAGCCCAAAAATTGATAATTAAGATCATCTACAATAAACCATATATGTATTCACCTCGAGACTTGTTTGTGGAAAAAGAACTAAGTCTTAAAAAGTTATGCATATTGTCGATATTAAAGTTTTACTATAGGCACAAAACAACTTTAACTATCTTAACATTTAGTGAACATAATTATGATACTAGAAATAAAGGGAATGCCCAATCTTTGCACATGAACAAGACTATTGGACACAAATTTTTCTTTTACCATATACCAATCTTCTACCGAATTCAATGAAAATAACATCAGTCTCAAATAAGACTTTCACTACATATTGTAAAAAATGGATCAGAGACTAAACTCGTATCAATCATTTGAACTTAACTAAATTGTAAACCAAATTGTGTATTTTACTTTACACAATTTGGTTTACCCTATTTTACTTTACACTACTTTATCTATTCACAAAACCCCCTTCTATTCCTACCAGTTCATCACTTCCGCTATCACTAATACTACGTAAATATTACAATATTGTCTTTTTAAATAAATGTCAAAGAAATAACACGTTTGGTCACGTACAAACTGCAAAACAGTTTCTGTGACTACCAACTAATCTATCATATTTCAGTTTAAAAAGATTTTGTATATCTTACTTTTCTATTTTTTATGTATTTACTTTTATTATATACAAACTTTTATTGTATTTATAGTAACAGAGTGCTGTTACTATAAATATAATATTTCTTACATTCCGTGACTAAAGAAAATAAATAGATCTACTCATGTTGAGTTGATAACCTTATAGCAAAAAGATTGCATTAAACAATATATGACTGCCTGTATCTCTGTACGTAAAACATAAACCGCCTCATCGTGCATAGATAAATAAACGAACATTATGTAAATGTTTTGCCGTCCATATTTTAAATGAAAGATTATATTATTCACAACGAATTTATAAATAAGTAATAAGAAAATTATATTGAAGATGTGTTCTAATATAATTACCCGGTGTAATTTAGAAGTATTTATAATAATTAAATAATTATTTCTTCCGAATTAAGAACGTAAATATTACAACATATTGTCTGCTACATAAATATGTCGCGCGTATAAAAGAAAGGAGTATGTGATCATTTGAATAAGAAAGAGAGAGCGTACGATTATTTACGTCGCTGGAAGGACGTATATAGTTTATAATAATATATAGCGTAATTTCCGTGTGTATCTGCGAGCTGGTGGTGTGCGTAACAGTTATTTTGAGAAAACGTTTGATAACGGTTTGTTGAACAAAAATAACTAGTTTTAAAAACTGTTAGGTTATGGTAAATAGGTTATTTCCAAACGAAAAACGTTTTATTTTTTTCAAACGCTAAACGATTCAACAAATTATAACTAGTAGATGTAGAGGTTGTTTTCAAACGAAAAACGTTTTGTTGTTTTCAAATAAAAACGTTTTATGATTTTGTAACGAAAAACGATTTGACAATTTATAAATAGTTTAAGATCATAATTTTTCTTAAAACTGCTGGCGAATTTTTCAATATTAGAATTATATCATGTAATGTTAATATACGTTGTCTCTTCGCCATAATCATTAAAATCACACCCAATAATATAAAATAACTTATTTCTTGAACTCTTAAAAAACTAAACTATTATAACTTTTTTAATAAGTTTACTTATTTATAGATTTATTTATTAAGAATTATATAATTAACTAAACTTTGTCTTTAAAACATTATTTATTAAACATAATAATTTCTCAAAATATATTAAATTACATATTAAACAATTTAGAATTATATAGTACTAATTAATTAATACTTCATCACTTCAATCAAAAATGAAAGTTCAATGTGAACAATAGAAAATAATCAACATAAGTAATATTTTCTTTTAACATATACAAATTAGTCAAACAAAATTGTTGTTTAAGAAACAGGAATTTAAAATAAACATTTGATAAATCGTACGCAAAAAGTTTGGGAAAAACACAGTAGCAAATATAATAGTTTTAAATAAAACGGAGAGGAAGAAGTAGGCATATATACTTGCTGCTTGGAGATACAAATAAACAGAGAGAGAGCGAGGGGGGGGGTAGAGATTCCAGCCGAAAAATTAGCGTAGCATCAAACCAAATAGCTAATAATAAATAACTATTTGGCTCGATATAGAAAAAACAGTTTAGAACTATATAGAAAAAAAAAACAGTACCTCATAACGTACTTTACGAGCCCAATTTTCTTGAAGAAACAAACATTCTGGTAAACGATTTGTTCATTCGCCACACACCACTCATAGATTTTCCTGAACAGGACGACATTCCATATCCTATCACCCAAGAAGATGTATTGCGAAACTCTAAATAAAAACAAAAACACCGCTCCTGGTTCAGACGCTTTAACTCGTCGTATCCTCAGACATATTCCTTCTGAGACTATATCGCTTCTAACCGAGATATACAATAAATGTCTTTTATTGTAGCACTTCCCAATATATTGGAAAACTGGCCAAACAGTCATGATTCCTAAACTTCCCAAAGACTCTAGACATGTTTCATCATATCGACCAATTACACTTCTTAACGTCATATAAAACTTTCGAAGAATCTTCACATCTCTTCACGAAACTGTCTAGAGATGAACAAAGTTCTCCCAGAGAACCAGTTTGGTTTTAGAGCATCACGATCTACTATGGACTCTCTCCTAAAATTTCACATAGAGCACTTAACAATGGCCATTGTGTTTTGGAAGTATTTCTAGGCATCTCTCATGCTTTTGACTCTGACTGGCATGCTGGGTTTGTTCTGAAACTCCATGAGCTTCATATCCTTCATCCTAATACACTGAAGATGATCTAGTCATATCTATCCGACCGTACCACCCAAATTAAACTTGGAGACACGCTCTCCAGATCTATACAACTTCAAGCTGCCGTGCCACAGGGTCTGTCCTTGCCCCTCTTACTGGTATGATCTCCAACCCCCAACCCCTCAAGATACTATTAGTGCTCTGTATGCTGATGACACATCATTAGACAACTTCTCAAAATGGACGAAACAATGGCGCATCGCCCCTAATCCGAGTAAAACTCACGCCATCTTCATTCAGCATCCCAACCGTGTCAAAAAGAAACATCAAAGCCGCGCCCACATCAAACTCCGACTCTGGAACGAACCCATTTCGTTAAAAGACGAAATCTGCTATCTAGGTGTCTGATTTAATAGAACTTTTAACTGGAATTCTGACCTTAACCACACCCTTTTCAGGGTACGCAAACGCATGAATCTGATCTCCACACTCAGAGGACGCTTTAGAGGCTGTCATACAAAAACTCTGCATCACACGTACAAAACCTATATTAGGCCACTGATAGATTATAGAGCTGTTCTATATTCTACACATTCTAATGCGCAAGCGCACAAGCTTACTACATGTGAACGAAGAATACTTCCAAAAATTCACGGGCTATACTACCAATTTCCGAGTGCGCTACTATATGAACACTGCTCTGCTGAGCCTATCACAGATCCAGGCACCACCGTAACAAACTGCCACGCAAACCCTTCCCACACCAGCCAGCTCGAATTATCCAAACCATGCAGGAACCTCCAGAGGATCTCCAAGATATCCGTGAATCAATCCCACTGTCCCTAAGATGATTCCGACGCCTATATTAAAAAAAAATACAAGAAAAATAAAAAAAAATCGAAAAAACAAAAAAGAAACACTCCCTTCCACAACATCCTTATTTTCTATTTTAGGTCAACTAACACCCACTGCGTAGCTAAGCAAGTACAATAAATATACAAGACCACTAGCAAATCAGCTCACGCCACTAAACCAAAATCCCTCATCAATTGACAATGCTATGACCAAGGTTTGCAGGTTCCCTTGGTTGTAAAGCGAATGCGATAGCGTACATCTTATCTGCAAAATATCAGCTTACCATAATTTCTAAGAGCATTTCACTCACTACCAGTTCCAGGCTGAAGAGGATGATAAATCCGAAAGCCTCCTTCAAACAAACTCCCCAAACGATATAGAATCCCAACAGGGAGTGGAGTTTTAGTTAGGGTAGAAATCCCACACTGTCCGGTGCACGGACATCCTTCGCCTTTTGACGGTTTCTCCACTTCCTACGTAAAACAAAAAAGCTTTTAATAAGTTCCGAGTCCGAAAGCAACAGTCAGCAGCCGAGCCAGCCAGAATAATTCTTATACCGCTTATTGCTATATGATTAGATATACCATTCATTGCTATTGATTGCATGTATTTTGAATGATTTGTGTTTCCTTCTAACATCCCATTAGTCTATTTCCTTTTCACTTAATGCACACATTACTGACTTATGTACACAAGAGTTGGTATTGAGTGCTGGGTGACGATAGTGTCTATGTACACAAGGACGCTATTGTAACTAATAGTGCTCCCGTCGGAGCGTATAAATCCGCTAACGTGCGACTAGCGCTGACCTATATTTACAAGGGTTGGTTAGTGGCTTAAGTTACATTGATACCTATGTTCACAAAGGTGTTAAAGAAACTATTAGCATATCCTGTACTGTATAATACATCAACGTGTGTCAAACGCTAACCTATGTTCACAGCGGTTAGTTGTTGATACTTCGTTGAAGTGGCACCTATGTACACAGTGGTATTACTGTAACCGGTAGTGCTTCCTTGTTAGCTAGAGTATACCCAACTCTAATTTTGGATAGTTTTGGGGACTCATGTGACATTAACACTTGGATTCATGAGAGTGTTATTGTAACTAGTAGCGACCTCAGAGAATACCTGTACTGTTCTGTTCTCCATATCGAGCATTAAGATTTATACACCCTCCCGTATATGTGAATGATTTATAACCAGCCGTTAGTAGCGAACTACAAGTATTCCTATCCTGCCCGTGATCCATACCTTATATTGAGAGATATCCGTCATTCCGTGATAGTACATGTAGACCCACCCCTACCGTTTGCTTGAGTAAGATTGTTTGCTTGTATATGCTTCCCGTAATTGCAAGCTTCTCACATTTCACCGTTTCGCTATTTTATCACCGCATTTTTAATAGTTATATACAAGCTCGGCTAAATTCATTTTGATTATTATTATTGCGTTTGCACCGTCTTATTAAAACCGTTTGACTTTACTGTTTTATTTACTGTATATTAGGATAACCGCCATAAAGGCTAAAATGATTTAAAGTTTATGATTGATATTTGTATTTGTAAATTAATATTTTCTTTCCTTCGTTTATATTTTCTTTTCTTCAGTTCGTTAGTAAACCAGAACACCTGGTTTACTAACCAACTGAGTTTACTTGAGCCCACAGTAAGCCACTGAGGACCGAAGGAACATCACAATCTGTTCCAAAGTGCGGCCTCACTTTAAACTAACATGGCGCCCGCCCGAGCAACCTATTTCCGAAGAACATTCGATTCTGTAAATATTATTAAGATATTCGTTTGCGTCATTACGTTAAAGCCAGCAGTTTGCGATACACTGTGTTATATAAATAAATATTAAATAAAATTTAATGAGAGTTTCGGAAAGAACCTCGCATTTACCAAATTCGTATTTACAGCTAAAATTGTATTTCTTGACTTAAGAAAAGTTATAACAGAAATCGAAACAATCTACAATTATTTTATCATAAATAAAACGAAAGATTATGTGTATTAAAGGATACAATGTACAATAGGTTGATTACAAAATCCATAAAATTAAATATGTAAAAATGCATATTTCACAATGGTAATTAGTATTTGCAAACTGAAAGCGCGAAATATAATTGCATAAAAGTATTAGTTATATTATGAAATTTTGAAATTCCATAGTCATTAGTCAACTTGAAATGTTCGCTTCGCTGCGAAATTATTCATATTCGGAGAAATAGTTCTTGAACATGCAAACTATTAATTCATCTCTAAGGCGTCCCTATGTTAGACGTACATTTTGTTCGAAAGTTTACACAAATAGTTTAGAATAATAATTATGAAACAAGTTTCGTGCTACAATAATAAGCACTCATTGAACAATATTTTGTTCTAAATTGCTTTAAATATTGGCAAACAGTTGCTAACTTGCCTTGTATAGTTAAATGTTCAAAGTATTAAAAATATTTAGATTCACGCGGTAAATATTACAATTAGAAAAATCTCTATTAAACAAAACTTTTATTTATTTCATTTAGGCTACAATATAAACTTGTAATATTTTTGTATATACAGATCGTTCGGACAATATTGAAACAGAATACAACTTTTTTATTTATACATTACTACATTTTATGAAACTAGAGCAAATTTTACAGACACTTTATAGCCGTAGTACCATACTTTTAAGATAGGCCTTATACCCAGTTTTATCAAAAATTCCCTTGGCAAGATAAATAGAAATTCAAAAGAAATTTTATTCCATTGTATATAAAAATTTGCAATTAATTTAAACATCTTTGATGATAGTTCTAACGTTCTTGATACTTACATTTGAGAAAATATACGGGTTCAGGAACTTTTTTTAGTTTTAACAAAAACTTGAATATATTATATGAAACAGCCTGTATACTGTTATAGCAACCGAAAGAACATTGAGCAATGATATTAAGTAATACACAACTTACATACCTAAAGTTAATATTTTCTTAAATATAATTTCAAGCTAACTAGGATTAACTGTTAGTAAAATCTTAGATTGATTGGAATGATCGAATAAAAAAAAGATAATTATGTAAAAAGTTGGAATGCGAGACAAAAACTTACCAATCGCAGGTGACATACATTCTTGAATGTCAAGTACGAAAAAATCTTTTCAATAATCTCCTGCGGCAAATCCATAATTGTAACAGTACTGCTGTATACTGCAGCTGAAGCAGTCGTTGTACGTTTCGACTGATTACCACAAACAGAGTAACTGCTTGAACCAGTAGTTGACGTATGATTGTTACTACTACTACCGCTGTTGCTGTGATGTGACGAAGGCCAGTCCACATGCGGATATGTCGCAATAGAAGATGACGATGCGGCTGCGGCTGCAGCTCGTGTTGTACGATAGCTCGGCATATGATTGTGTGCTGAATGGTGAGTTGATGGTTGATTATCAACTGAAGTGGATGGTTGCGGTTCTATACCATAGTGATCGGGGCTTGATGACGAATCTGGAATTCACATATTTTCCACATAAAACATATACCTAACTCAAATCACATTTAAAAAGGTGCAGGAATGATAATCGTTGGACGGAATCTGGGAGATATTAGCTGAATGGTGAGATTGTGAGGTCGAAAAGTCTGTCTACCTCAGCTCGTCAATTTCAAAGAGGGCAGATGCGACAGAGTGGACTGCATACGTAGAAGTGCACTTTGACCGCCATAATAAAGGTTAATCGTACTTGGAAGAACTCTGTAATGTACATGGGCAACAAAGCGATACTTTCTTTCCTACAGTCACGTAAGCTCCGAAGCCATGCACCCTCAAAATTGCAACATGTAGAAATATACAAGCATTCAAACTGCGGGCATTCAGATGCATGTTATGGGTATCCTGCATGAAAAATTGCACAAATAGGCACAATTCTTGCGGAGTTAACTATCATCGCACAAAACTCTACAAACACTGCTTCCGGGGAACTGACTGTCTTGAAAAACTTGTAACGCAAGAAAAGTAAACGAAAAATGTCCCCATGGAGGTTTTAACCGCTGCGCCAACCTAATAATCAGCATCATATAAAAGGAAGTAAATTGGAAAGATAATTTCTGCAATTGAATCGTATACGTCCCCAAACTCTTAAGGCAGTTCTAGCACTATAGACCTTTTCAACATGGCGTCAGGGGAATGTGACGCATATAAACATCGTCTCACAAAATATGACAATATAAATGTATGTTACAAGTGTAAAAAGAAATTATATCAACTTTGCATATATAACTGAAAAACAATATGTGTGATCAAAAACTGGTGATAAAGGCACCAAACGGAGTGTTATTCAGAATGTAGTAAAAGTGAGGTTACATTGATCAGTAACAACTCCAAAAGTTTTAATGAACAAGACGAGTCTGATAACATGGAAAATTTTCCTGGATTTTCAAATGAATCTATGATAACAACAGATAGGCTGCAACAGCACATAACCGAAGGTAGTACGCGTGAGATGATTAAACAACTTATTAACAAGATAAACGAACAACATAGGAAAATTTTGACTCTTCTCCATGAAGTTCAATTATTAGAAGAAGCTCGAAATGATTTAGCTACAAATGAAAATCTCAACAAAAGATTGCAAATAGACACAGATAAATTAATATCCGCCGCACAACAGAAATACAGGAAACATAATTAAGATGCCCAAAAATCAACAAATACTGCAATAAGACATACGTGTACGGATATATTTAATCGTTTAATGCAACCAATAGAAAACAGAAATGAAAATGCATCAGAAAATATCGTAGATTTGCAAAAAAAAACAAGTAAACAGAGAAACAAAAACAGGTAAACAAAATGCACACAAGTCACAGATAGATGAAAATTGCCATATCAATAACAGTCACAGTAACGATTTTCAACATATGGAAGCATTATCAAGTCCAAAAAAACCGAACCAAGTACTTTCAAAGTTGTATAAATAAATGAACCAAAAGATCAAACAGTTAATAAACAAACACCCATAGACAACCAACCTAACCCCAGTACCTCTGACTCGTTATGCAACACAAATCTTTCAATATATGGGGAATAGTCAAGAAAATACATCATAAAATAATACAATGAGAAAAATGAACAAGATGGTTATACCATCGTAAAGAGCAAGACTCGTAAAAGCTTCTCAGGTATTAGAAAGCATAATGGGTTCAGCAAAAGTCACTGAGGAAAATAAATTGGTCAGCGGTACATTAATAAAACTCAAAGGATGTCAAAGGATTCAAACTGGGATTCAAATCAAATGAATTGAAAGATTTCTTCAAACATAAATATAACCGAAACGACTGTTTGCAAAACAGTCGTTTCGGATACATACCAGATACCAGATACATAGATACCAGATACATAGATACCAGATACATAGATACCAGATACATAGATACATAGATCGTACATCTAAACGTAATAATGAAGAGCAATGCACAATGAAAAAAATAAAGCATCATTTTCCTCAATGCTCAATCTATAAGGAATAAAATCTTACAAGTTGAAATATTACTAGAACAAGAACATTCTGTTAGATTCTGTATCGCATAATATTGGATTTTGGAGGATAGTGCTAAAATAATCAAAAATAATAAAATATACACAAATACGAAAAACGTCACACAATTGTCGACAAAATAGCAGAGGAGGAGGTGTTGCAATATTTTGTCAAGAAGGCATACATACAAAACAGTTGCGGACAATAAACGAACTAGCCACTAAGTGTGTACTGGAATGCTATACAAACGAAGTACAAATTAATAGATGGTAAAACAAAAAATATAATATGTCTATACATACCACCATATTCTACAAATTTTCAACTAGCACTGGTTACGTTGGAAACTTTATTAAATATCGTTTCAACCAAGTACGAAGACGTAATACTGGCTAGAGATTTTAAATGCAATGTTACATGTAATGAGATAGAAGCTAATAAAATGAATAATCTACTCTCGTATGGTTTAAAATACATTATAGAACATTCAACACTAATTACAAATAATACTTCCAGAACTATAGATAATTTCTATATTAAACTGAATACAGCTCGGCTAGAGTTCTAAAGTTCTCAATATCTGTCCAATTAAGATCATACTTAATTGGGCAGATATTGTTTATTAATGTTAATAACACATGGGTGCTTAGATACGTCAAAATAATAAAAGTAAGTAAAATGATTAATAAATAAATAATGTCAGTAAATAGTATCATAAACACCAGCATATATAAATGATTAAGCATTAAAAAGTTCAGTATAAATTCAACATGGTGTATATACTTATCATACATATGAGGCCGCAAGTGAAGTTCAAAATATGACGTCATCTGCTAAAGTTAGCTAGGACGGACTACACGATAGTGTTGTCTAAAGGTACCGCAATGTCAAAGTGCTCTGTTATCCCTTAGAAGTTATATTGCATGAATTCACCTACGCTATATAAAGCTTCAGATATTAATATCTGCCTGCTGAGAGATTAATAAGGTATTGCAGGTTCCCTAGGCTGTAAAGCGAATGCTATAGCATATATCTTATCTGCAAGCTATCAGCTT
>WYDF02105447.1:0-10519 GCA_009867245.2 Adranes taylori
ATGTATATATATATATATATATATTGCATTTAAAAATCATATAAATCATTAATATTGTAAATATGTATTGTAAGTAACAGAATTGCTAAATACTAATAATCACCAAACAAATCATCAAAAAATACTTATTGCGACACAGAGAATTACAAGAATCTTGATAAAGCAAGCTTTGAGAAGGTTCGAAATCTTTTATGTACTCGTATATAATATTTAAAAGAAAAAAACATACCTCTTAATTTCAATTTTAAGGCAATGGGTACAACATTCTGAAGATCCATGTAAGGTTTTAAGTGACGATTAAAATAAAATGAAAATATCCAAATTGCAAATTTTATGCATGATAATTATTATCAACAAAAATTTTGATAAAGAAATATGATACTAACTCTTGTTATTATGTGTACAATAAACAAGCAATAAATGCTGATATGACATATTATCTATTGTAAACAATTCAGAAGGCATGTAACTTTCTCATAAAGAAATACTAAGTAAATAAGAAAAATCATCAGTTTAGTAGAAGAAATGCTTAGTAGAATAATATAATAAACTAGAAAGAGTTCATATGATTATTTAAAAGTTATCAAACTCCGATAGTTTTGAATTCACTGTTTTGATTATGAACGAATTACTTATTTCGTTCATAATCAAAACAGGGATGTAAATGTCTTATTATGCTTAAAATACTAATTATTATATATGAATGAAAATTTTTTGTTTTGCGTGGAGAAACTTTCAAAAGGCGAAGGATGCCCGGTGCATCCAGTGTAAGATTTTTGCCGCACTAAAACTCCACTCCCGTTAGAATAATATAGTTATTGGAGAGTTTATTTGAAGGAGGCTTTAGGATTTATCATCCTCTTCAGCCTGGAACTGGTAGAACAACCTGGGAACTTCCTCTTGAATACGTGGATTATAGGCGCAGCTATAAAATTTCAATGGGAGGGGTTTACTATACTTAGTTACGTAAACAAAGATTTAAAGTTTTTATGGAATAAGACTTGATCTTGTCCTGTTTGATATAAAACGCTCTCAATTACATCTTCCGGATCAACAATTATGTTTCGGTGTGAGAAGAGCTAACCCTGTGAAGCGCTCCTGTCCTGTTTTGTTTCGGAACTAGCTTTTAAGTCACTTCATCGTTGAAAACGTCCGTTCGGGAGTCGCTGTTGAAGCAGGGAGAATTACAGACATTTGCAGCATTGTTCGTATATTTGCGTAGATGTCCGCATCACAAGCATCAATCGCTTCAAGAGCAGTAGGTGATTTTTCAGATGAATCTATCCATTTTGTGTACCACAGAGTCATATGGTAACGATATTTGATCATTAGAACTCAAGTACAGGTTTCCTAGTTTTTTTGATTAATTCGATAGTTTTTTGTCGATTTATGTTCTATCCGGAATCAAAAGCTGAATGTCAGCTATGAAATTTTCAGAAGACTATAAGGGGGCTCCAGCTCCGTGTTAAAAAATTCAAGTATTCCTCGGCTGAGTTTGCTTCAACAACTTGATAATGAACTTTCTTTCCAGCCAAATGCGGAATTATTATTTCGCCCGAGCTCACCTCCTCGGTTTCTTGAAAAATTCGCGTAAATCGTTGTTTGCTTCTTAGATAGCAAACAACGATTGTGCCCTATAGCTATCATCATTATTTTCGGGTTCCGATAATCTTATATAGCCCTGTTCCTGATGGCACTTTAATGAATTCCTCTATCGTCCACATAAAAAGACAGTTTTTATGATAGCTTTTAATTTTTTCTGTTGTTTTCAAGTATTTTCTTGTTTCCGCGATTCAAGTACTATAAAACTTTTCGATCGTCTAGAGTGATTCTGCTAAAATCAACCACTTTCCATTAAGCGAATTTATGATATTTCATTGAGACATGTTTTTCGAATGTTTTCAAAGCATTTTTCACTTTGTAAATAGTTTTGTAACCAGAAAGTGCAGTGTTTGTTACTACATTTTCTCCACTTGATTTGCCTCTTATTTTTGTTCAAAAATGAGCGTGACTAATTAAAAAGGAGCCTTTAAATAACTTATTAAAAAAGAGCATGACAACAGCAGAAGTGAGGAACCTGAGAAGAAATAAACTAATTTAATTGAACAATGCATACACACAGAAACGAAATCATATTGTAATAGAAATGGATCTTACGTTCATATATAACAACAATCGGATTCAAGGATCGGGCCTAAACAGGTACAAGGATGGACCCTGAAAACTGCGGTGCGCCGAATTTGGTTCGGATGGAGAGTATAGTTGGAGCAGAGAAGATAAGCTAGAAGACTCCGGTTTTCGAGTCGACTGTGGACCTCTTGTTCCTCTTGTGGATGAACCATGCATGAAATGGAGAATCTTGGAAAATGTTTCTATGTTAACGTTGTCATCTTAACGCGCCACTACTTTACAGTAACGCTTTAGAACTGGTACAGACATTCGGGAATCCGAGTGTCTAATTACACCAGAGCATTGTGAGCGGACCTGCGGGCGTGCTAACACAATGTGATTTCTGCCCACTTATTCTGAATGTTAAAGCGGAGCAAGTCACTTAAACATGGGTAAACGACGCGAGTAACTATGACTCTCTTCTTAGACATTCTCCTACATCCTTCATCAGCTTATCAGCGAGTTAGATATTCTCTTACTGACAGCAGCCAGTCATTTAGGGGAGGTAAAGTATTTAGCATTGGCAGCACTATTAAAATACTAGTACTCGAAATTATGTATTGCAACGAAAAGAATATCATTAAATATATACAGCCTCATCTACCGCATGCAACTCTAAAATAAATTATAGATAAGAGAAATGAGTCTTTGTATAAGATGACGAAGGAGGAAAGATTAGGTTGACTTTCTCCTACATCAGAGGACCCGTCTGACTTCTCAGATAGACATATTCCACGAGTAGAAGTGGAATCTGACTTGTTGCATGTAGATACAAATATTAATGAGCTTCCATCGTCGAATGGTACTAATAAAAATGTTATTTTGTAATTCTGCTTACCAGATTTGTATTTGTTGGGTAATTAATTGCTAATTAGTTTATTTTTTATGTAAAATTTAAGTATTGTTAGTAGGCTGTCAAATTTACATTGAATTCTTTTTGTGATTATATTTCATACAGGTTATTGTTTCGTTTATTGTTGCTTTTGAGATTATTGTTGAATAGTTAGTTTGCAAATTGAGTGCGACATTTCTAGAGGTATTGATGCTACGTAAGTAATATGTTCTGACGTTGTTGTTTATTTGAAGGGAGAGCTTAAATTTTGCCTTTCAATAAAAAACTAAACGAGCAAGCGGGAGATCGTTTTGGCTATTTTTATACTATTTTCGGTTAAAAATTCGTGGACGTGATCGCCACTCCATCTTTAATATACTGGAAGTCCTATGGTTTCTGACATCTTGCATAAAATAAAAGTTGAACCTTTTAGTTTAAACTGTCACCTTTTAAGTGGTCTATTAAATTCAATTAACACAATAGTGTTTAGAATAAACTAAACAACATTAGTCTATAAATCGCCTACCCCTGAATGTCCAGCTCCCCACATTTGCCTACGGTGTGGACAGCTTCGCTGCTCACCTTGCCATGGGCTACGGCCGCTCTTTACTCACATTTTCCCTATATTTGCCTACGGCGCAGACAGCTCGGCTGTCCGGTTTGCCGTGGTCCACGGCCGCTCTTGACTCTCATTTTCCCCATATTTGCCTACGTCGCATACAGCTCCGCTGTCCGATTTGCCATGGCCTACGACCCCTCTTGACTCTCTTTTCGGCTAATTTCTAAAAGAGCAGTCTCTTAGAATTCATCCGCTTTGGCGCGGTCTGCTGCCGTTTTTAACTTAATGTTTCCCCACTGCCGCTTTTGAGTCACTTTTTCTTCATGTGTGCTTTGCGTAAAATTGAGGTCCCTGGGTCTTACATTTGTTCCCCAAATTTTATTTGTTCAACTTTCATAGAAACCGAGATATTTATTGTAGTACAATAGCTGGCCTCAAGTAAATGGATCGCAAAGTTTACATTGTAATTTTGGAAAAAAATGTTGCAAATAAAATTTAACGAGCTTTTGGTAGCCTATAAAATAAAATTTATTCAAGTGATCTTTTATAGTTCCTGAAATATATCAAAAAATTTGTAAAATTTTAAATATGGCATCGTCGCATTCTATACCACCTGCAGGGATGGCACTGCTTTCATTCGATGCATAATACAATATAATATATGAGAGCAAAATTTCAATCTTCTAATTTTAAAACTCTCAATAGAACCCCTCCCAAAATTATAATGTGCACCCGCCACAAGGTCTTACATGTATATAATATGATTGTTGAATGTCGGATGCCACGGCGACAAGTTAAGCAATTTTAAGTTATTAAGGGTCATATCTTGGAAACGATAAGAGTTAGACCCCTTATATGTGGTATCATTTTAAATAAAATTACAAGGCCTATCTAAATGCATAAAAATAGACAGGGTGTGTACAAAAATTTGAAAAAATATTTTATTGCACATAATCGGTATATTCAGTTGTTCATACTGGCAAAAATGAGGTCCCTTAGATTTATTAATGCTCTCCAACGTTCATTTGTCCAATTTTCATAGGAACCGTGATATGTAGGATAGCACACTTTTTTTTCGAGGTCAAATTTCGTGGTTACCAAGGTTACGTGTGCGATTTTTTAAACTCGCTTAATCGCTTAAGTATTAAAGGAACTTTCGACACAAAAAATTAAATTAAAATTACTTCTCTAGTTCCTGAGATAATGAACCGCCAAATTTGCAAAACAAAAACACAACAAAAAACAACAAACCAAAAACAAAAAAGTCTTGCCCCCAGGGGCTGTATCAAATTACAACATCTGTGTTAAACAATTGGCGAATGTTTAACGCAGATGTTAAACATTCGCGATTGCGAATCTTCTGATTGCACAAGGACCCAATCAGAAGATAAATTATTAACATAAAATCAAATTAACTATAATTCGCTATTTATTTTGCTATTTTGCTAATGGAAAATGGTACGGAACACTCTTTCTCAAGTAGATATGATATTATCGCATATATAATATGAAAACAATTTTTTTTAATTTTATTATTTTAAGTTAACGTATTTCTTTTGGCGATTTATGTTCTTTACAAAAAAAAAGCATAACGAACTTCTTCCTCCATCTATTTTAAATAAACCGTTATACTTTGCACTTTCCGTCAAATTTTATTGTATGTCAATTCAATTAATTTTATCAGAAGGCGTTTTGAATGCAATGCTTCTAAGATCTTGGTGTAGTGAAGGTGCTACTACTGCCGCTTACACATTCCACCACTTATGCTTACATCAACAAAATAGAGCAATTTTAATCCTTAAATTTCTTAACGCTCAGGAAGAGATTTTCTTTTGAACGAAGTTCGAACCAACCTTAAATTTTCTAGCAAACGTTTCTTTCAAATCTTGGCTTTTTTGCTCCTCATTCCGCTCCTCATTCCTCATCGCAATTTGGGTTTATATTCTGATCATTCTTGAGAGGGGAACTTCGGACAGCACAATCAAAAATAATTCTCCATTAGATAACCAACTTATTATCATAGAATGAGCTGAATTCGCAACAAATCGCTTATTTTATTTTATCTAAATTAAATTACGTTCACACTTAGTAGCGAAAATTATACAAACACCAGGTCAAGTATTCATATATACTCGTCACTCACTTCTTATTTCATTCAATCATATCAATCTTTTATAACCCTTCCTTGACAAATTTTGGTCAATGGAGAAGTCATGAAGTCAACGTCAGAGGAAGAGGTCAAATCGAGGCTTGTTCCATAGCGCATAAATCCGTCATCACCTCAACTTCATTTTCTATGTCATAAAAATTTTATCCCATTTTCAATACATTTCACAACATTTTCTACATCTTCGCATTTTCCACTGACTGGATCACATTACAGCATCTGCGTTAAACAATCACCCATTCAATTCTACCGACACTCTGGAGAAGCCGACGTAAAACCAAGGATCCAATCAGAAGATAAATTATTAACATAAGATCAAATTATCTTAATTCACTATTTATTTTGTTATTTTGTTAATGGAAAATGAGATTATACAAAATTTGTAACCCAAAACTTTATAATCTCATGCAAGAGCATATTTTTATGTTACAAAGAAACAATAACATATAAAAAGCAGTATAGTAGTTCAAAAGTAAACAAATCGCGATCTTACTTTGATAACAGCAATTCTGTAACAAGATTTTACTTTGTCCGTTAGTTATCTAGTCAATTTTCTAGTCATTAACAATCTTACTTAAATTTAATTCAATAATAATAATAATAACCTAGTAATAATCACCTAGTTTGATCTCCTTGATAAAATAACCTAGTTTGATCTCCATCATAGTATCCCCGAATACCGCGAATTCAAACTAACCCATCGTTTCCCCATAAACGACTAATTTGTATGTATGAAAATGGCCCAAAAGTGTTGAAACTATAGTAGCAATTTAACCATTGTACTACAAGGAACAGGTAACCTAGTAAATATTTTTCTTTAAGTCATAAATCGAGATGATTTTTCCTTACGATCTTGATATTGTGTGTTTGGTGAAATCTTCAAGAATTGAGTTTAGTTTTCCGTATGGTCCTTAAAACAGAAAATCTACCATTTGTCATTTATTTTTTTTTGGTTTTAGTATTGTCTTGTTGACTGGCACGGAATAGATAAAAATATCTTACGGACTAATAGATACAGAATTCAATCTTCTCTCATAAATCAGAAAGTTTAAGATACTAGAAAGTATTATGGATATTATTACGAGACTGGAATTCTTGACGGAAAATATCCAGTCAAGAAGCAAGTTAACGAGCATAGTAAAACATGTAGCAAAATGAGAAATATATAACTTTTTGGGAAACATTTTGGATCTGTAATCCCTTCCCCTAAATAAGCCACTTGTTCTAACAAAATTGGTAAAATATTTGTTAGTTTGTTCAATTGTTTATTTTGTCTGGTTCTCAATTTGGGTTGGCATATTCCATTCGTTGAATTGCTCCCAAATTAATAACCTAGTACTTAACATTCAATTTGCATGATATTTTTTTTAGATTTAATTATATTATAATTGGTTCTGATAATAATTGTTGTTCATATTTTACTTTGTCCGTTCGTTATTTAATTAGTTACCTAGTCTTAGACAATCGTACTTAATTTTAATTTACGTTGATATAGTGACCTAGTTTCATCTCGATCATAGTATTCCCAAACACTGCGATCCCAAATTTTCCAGTAAACAAATAGTTTGTATGGATGAAGGTGGCCCAAGAGAAATGAAACTATTGTAACAATTTAACCATTACACTACAAGTAGTTAGAACGTTGCGGACGTTGTGAGAGAATTGAATCTTCTCCCAACAATCAGAAAGCTTAAGATACTATTACGTGACTGGAAAGGGTAATCCTTGCACGGGAAATATCCAGCTCAACTTGAAACTAACAAGTAAGTACACTGGTAAAACATATAGTTATATGAGAAATATCAAACATTTCATTGCATGGGAAACATTCAGCTCAACTTGAAGCTAAAGAAAAAACAAACAAGCTTCTCAAACTTGGTTAGATAAAGATAAACTTGACACTCATGCTTGACACTCAGGATAGCATTGGTTATATAGTTATATTACCGAGAGTTATATTTTAAATAAAACGACTTGAATGAACTTTTTAATTTAAGGAATAAAACGATTTGAATCGTATACTACCTAATTTATGACAAACAATTTTTTTAATGACCTAGCGAAAGGCCGACATTATCTTTTACAGATATCCCAGAATTTCGCCAGCGGAGTCTCCTAATTATACTGCGTAAAATCATACGCTGACTAATCAGACGCAGGTGCAGTTTTTGTTGAACACGTGTGCCTAGAATTCTTAGAAGTTCTACGAACATTTAAATATAATATAATTTGAATGTATTTTAAATTTATCGAAATATATTTTATGAACCTAAGGGTAACCTGCTCCTTACAAATCACATTGAATTCAACCAATTATTTTCCGTATGTGGCAATATAGCAGTTAGTTCTTCACATAGTGAAATAAAAACGAAAACATAATGTAATAATGAAAAGAATATAAGGGTTCCCGACACTTTGTGGATGAGAGCTAAGGCACAAGTTTATGAGAGATTAGGATGGTCGATGGAATGGTGGAAAATGAAAATAAATGAAGGGGAATAATTCGTGATTAAAGAAATGGTGGACAAAATGAAAAACGTGGAGAAAGAAGAACGGGAAAAATTTTTAATGGGAAAAATAACGTGTCTAGATATAATGGGAGATATAAAAGATTGGACCTAAAGGATCAAAGACGAGATATTTCGCAAAAGACATAAATCTGGAGGATAAGATATTTATCGCTATATTTCGATGCGGGAGTATGAAGAGAGGTTCTGGATGGGTGTGAATGAAAGGTTGTGTAGGATATGTGGTATGGATGTAGAGCTCATGGAACACTGGGTGAAGGGATGATAGGAATATGGATGGAGAAAGAGAAGAAAATGGCACAGAATTTGGACAGATGCTCGGGGGAGGATGGAGAGAGGATAGGAATAATTAGAAAAATAGTGAAAGGTATAAAGGTTTATGAAAACAAATCGGTGAAGCTAGTTTCTTTCTCCTCTCTTCGGGGACGAGGGACGAGTACTTATATTTGGGAGTTTAGTATTTATATTAAATGAACAATGTATGCTAATAAAGGACATTGCTATTATTATTATAAGAAAAAGTTCTTTGCCCACACATATTAAGAAATTATGACACTAAAAGTTATGACTTTAAAAAATACCAAATAAACTGCAGAAAACATTAAAACTTTTGAAAGTAAACTACTTCGAAAATCACTTTGAAATAGCTCCCGAGCTTAAAGTTTTTGCTTAAGAAAGCAAGTGGAAACTTTCGAGCCAACTCTGTCAAGGAAGTGACTAACAAATCTCGATAACAATAAATATATTTTATAATCTACTCCGCTTGAGAAATTGCATTTATATGCCGGTCCTGTTTATATAATCACATGTAAAAGTGTGATATGTTATTATATCAAACTGAAAATAAAAAGAAGAAGCGAACATGAGCGCACGCTATTGCCCAATTGCGATCAACTATTTAATGTGTGAGAATTGTCCATCTGGTTCTGTACGGATCGTAACATTATGCCTTAACTTTGTTATGGAAACAATAAACCATTCGTAATATTTGGTATATATTATAACATTCAAAGTCATTTATTTCTCTATACCTATATGATTTCAGGCACGCGAGAAATAGTCAAAATGTGGACATAAAATTTGTAGCTTTCTATATCGCGTTAACCAATATAAATAATTCATTACCAATATTGAAACATGTAATTCCATTAAATACCTAGTGCAACAAGATTACTTATTTAAGATGTCTAACTACGTTCAAAACAATCATCTTTAATTAAATTAATACGTTATGTTAAAAGTTTAGCAAATTGTTGTAATGTTTTGCGGTAACTATTACCTCATCATCAGGATTGAACACATAATAATAGGTTTAATCAAATGTTATCATGCTTCATCCAGCCTGAAAACACCCAATGGTTGCTATCATTTTAGCGACATCCGATTTTCAAACAAGCATTGTTAATTATTTCAACTTATTTTTAAATTAATTTATCCAGTCAATCAACCATATTTGGCCAAATAAAAATGACAACCATATTTGACCTGGATTTACATTATTGGTCATTGTTAATTATTCTGAAAACTAAGTACAACTGTTTTCATAAAATATAAACTTTGAGAATTGGTAATGTTGGATGATTTGAAACAATAACAATAACGATGATTTATTAATCGCAAATGAATTAATTACAATAACAAGTAGATCATATTATTCGGCAAGTCACAGAAATTAAGTTGTATAAATATTTTATATATCTTCATTAGTTCCGTAAGGCGCTTTCTTGAATAGAAAGTTCTTCAATTTCCTTCTAAAATCATTTATACTAGCTACTAATTTCAAATTTTCTGAAAACCTGTTGAATAACTGACTTCCATATAATCTTGCTGCCTGCGCTATTGTTTACCATTGCCATGCATATAAATATCAAGGTGTCTTAAGTTCTGTTTCACGTATTTTAATACATGAAATTTATAAAACCCATATATATTAAATATTCTTTGTTTTTTAAAATCTCTTCATATTATTATCTATTTATATTATCTATATTATCATATATTATCTATTTAAAAAACGTTTTAAGCACTGTTATATATATCACTTAGTTTGTGACTCGAGTTTCGGACATGGGTCCATTATCGAAATATGGACCCATATATATAAAACAATAAAACATTGTATATAAAACAATAAATATACAACAATAACCTACACGGACAAGGACACATATAAAATAGCCAAGTTACTTAAACCGTACAATATAAAAATCGCATACAAAACACAAAATAATCTTATCAAGCAATTCCATAAAAACATCAACACC